>JAJOOO010006790.1:0-16271 GCA_029582685.1 Solanum piurae | reverse complement strand
AATCAAAGATAAAGAGTCCCCATACCTTAACTAAGAATCCCCAAGCAATTTGAGAAAGAACCACCTTAAAATCGTCAAACCCTAGCTCCTAGTTCTTGACCTTCTTTAATGGAGGATTGTAGAGAAAGATATTTGAGAGGAGGTGGGTTTCTTTCTTTATTCTAAGAGGAGTGACTTAAATGGAAGGAATTGGGTCATAAAAAGGTCTTATAGTTGCTAGGAAAGGAAAAGAATAGCATAGGGTCAATTTTGGAAAAGGACTAAGGACCCATAAAGTCTTAACTTAAAAATTGTGCCCCTTCCCGTCTTAGTTCGCCCTTTGTTGCAGCTTGACAGTGCTTCAATATTTCGGGAATAACTTTTTACTCCAAGGTCGAAATTGGGCAAACTCGGTGGCGTTGGAAAGAGGACTCAGAGACCTTTAATTGGATTGTTAAAGGTCCACCTAATTTATTTTGAGCTAAAAGATGTGATCATTTAAAGTTGACCCTTACAACTCACTAGTTCAAATGACTAGTTTCCGGACGTCACGGTCATTTCTCATCATTTCATCAAGTTCTCAACTCCAAACTCACATGTGAGGCTCTAGTTTCACTAGTTCGTTTTTAGGGTCGTTATAGTCCCGATATCCCCATCTTTTCCCTTCTACTCCTACTCTAGCTTGAGGTAATGAGTTACTCAAGGTTTACTATTTTGTTTGGTGTCATGTGTTTTAAATATTTTCATGATTTCCTTTTTTTATGCATGTTCATGAAAAGCTTGAATTTTGAAAGAAAATGAGTTTATATAATTGATTTTCCTCATGTTAATGTCCATTGAGTATGAATTGCCTATAGACTTCATGAGATGAATTATCGAACATGCTTTAGCTTGGAGTGATGTTTCCTCCTCGAATATATGCATTTGAGTATGAGTTTTATAAACGCTAGACTACACCTCATTCAATACTAGGTGTAGAAGATCGTAATCTAGTATAAAACCCAACGAAGAGTTAGGGTAGAACCTACAGGGAGCAATACAAGTTTTAATTCAGTTATGAAGTTGTAAATGTGGTCTAATCTGTTGTAGGAATAAAAATTATGGAAAACATTTAGATAAATCGAAAGGGTGACACGAATGTCCGATAGGGGAATTAGTTTGTAAATTAACAACTAAAACAATTGCAAAAATAGGGGAAATAATAAGTAGAGAGGAATTCTTGGGGATGTGATCGATTATAGACTAATTTCTCTATATGGGTAATTGGAATTTACTAGCAATTGCCGAATCTCAGTAGGTAGGCTAGACTATATATGCAATAGTTTTCTCTCGAAAAACTACTATGATTCAAGTGAGTTCTCTCGAATGTCGATAATCTTAACAATATAAACAACCTAAAACATAATTTATCACTCACTCGAGCTAGATAGGTCAAATCAAGTTTAGAATTCCCTCTCTTGAGCTGAACCCACATCAACCTAATAACTACAATCATCAATTCACAAACTTGGTTCTAAAACCTCTTTCTCAAGTAAGCCCAGAACACTAAGTTAGAATTGCATTTGCAACTACAATTCATAGATTAATACACAACCATCGATTAAACCCACTTCAATTAAGCATTTAAATCAGTAAATAACAATACCTATAAGCTAATTAAGCCAATAATCACATGATCACACCCAAAGATTTGGGGTTAGCCACACATCATAAAAAGGAAGAAACAATTACCAATTATGTTAGCCATGAACTGGGTAATGGTTCCCATGTCTCTACAATACTTCAAATCAACTTAATTCCAAAATCCAAATGAAAAGTCCTCAAAACCAAGTCTCAAAAGTTCTAAGTTCTACAATGAAAACTCACGAAAGATTTCAAAAACTCAAAACTCTCGAAAGTTTTCCCAACTCTATGAAGTAAGTCGAGCATCGCCGACCGAGTTGATGGCGTGCCCCTTGCTTCATTCCATCATCGCTTTGCCTTGACTCTTTATCCTCAGGGTTCTGTTGCTTTAGGTGATCATGATCGAGGTCGCCGATCCATTAGGCGGTGTGCCGACTATCAATTTCCATCACCAAGTAGGTTCTTCACCAGGTCTGGCATGCTGGAACTTTAGGCAATAAAGAGCCACTCGACAGCTCGCTGAGTGGTCTTGGTGATAACCACGATTGCCTTCCTTCAACTTCATCAACTTTTTCTCTCATTTTTTGCCCAGTAATGTCCTTGCTATGCTCCTTAGCCTTCATTTCTGCAAATCAACTTTTTAACATTAGTTTAGAGCATAAGTTAGGCATAGAGGACACTAAAACTATGAAAATAAAGCCCTAAATGAGTCGAAATCTCATACAACATCAACTGGCTGCTGCCCTTCACTTTCCCTCCTTAAACCATCACCTCATCAACTGTCATAAACATGTTGGCCTTCTTCATTCCTTTAGGGACCAGCTCTCTATAAGCAAAGTAGAACTCCTGGACCCAAGTAGGGATGTAAGCACCCGGGGTTTTGTAAGAACCTTAAATTTGTGGAACTTCAGGGTGGTCCATACTTAAGGATATATGTCCACCACACCATCGGTGGACAACCATTTTTATCCCAAAATTGTCCTCAAACCATCGGCCTTCAATCTGTTGAGTGATAGGGGAGGAAGACCTTGAACTGGTGGAGCCTGTACAACTGTCTACTCTGGAGCTGGGGGAGGCGTAGGAGGCATCGGAATCCTAGACGGATCATGCATCATCTTGAAGCATAGCTAGGCTCTCCTTGCCTTTAGGAGTTGGTCATCTTCCGGCTCAGAGATGGATGTTGGAGAACTATCCTCAAACTAACCCTCACTGTCGGAGGGAGTGAGTTATGTAGAGTAGATACCCTCACTACCGTAGCTCTCCTCCATAGGTGTCGATTGCACAAGGCCTTTGCCCTTGCCCTTTCAAGCCTCTTGGTGAAAGTTTAGTAGTCGGGGTCCCTGAGGAATCAGCCGCCGCATCTATCACAATCCCACATGCCTTCTTTTGGGGTGGTTGATTCCTTCCTTCTACTTTGGGTCTAGCCATTTTTCCAATAATAAAACAACACACGTTAGATGCAATTCAAAGAAAAAGCAAAGTGTGAAAAAATTCACAGAAAGACTCGCTGAACCGTTTAGCGAGTCGCCGAACCCCTTTGGCAAGCCTAGACAAACTCGCTGAACGTTCCAGAGTAAAATTTCTCAAAAAAAAAGGTAGGTCGACGATCTCTAGGGCCAATTGGCAGATTGCCGACTCCATTCGGCGAAGTAGAAGTAGTTCACCGAAAGTTACAGAACAAATTATGAAATTAGGGGCGCAGAAGGGCGATCAGAAGTTACTTTCAGTGAATCACCGAGTGAACTCGGTGAGCTCAGGCATATCGTCAAAAGTTACAGCTCGCCGAATAGCCCAACCTTCCAGATTTGTACCCCCAAACATTAACCGGTAGACCTAGTGGTGGTAGCCCTTCAAGATGAGTCTAGAACCCAATGTAAATGTAAAACCTTAAAATGGTAGACCTAATGGTGGTGGCCCTTTCATGTGTGAAATGATGAACCTTGTATCGGTAGACCTAAATATGGTGGCCCTTCTTGGAAAGTCAATGAGCTATCCTTAATGTACCTTGAATCGGTAGACCTAATGATGGTGGCCCTTTCTTGTGTAATGTACCTTGGGTCGGTAGGCCTAATATTGGTGTCCCTCTCAAGTAGAACAATGTAATGTGAATGAACTACTATATGGGAATGGAAGCTAAGCACCGAGTGGATATGGCTAGGATTGTGGCTCTCTCAATGTTAGGCTAGAGTCCAATGAACATCTTTCTTATCCCATAACTATATGTCTACATAGGATGTTTACTAGTTCTACCCTTGGTAAGTAGAACACCTTTCTTCGGTGTGGGGTCACACGACACCGGATTCCATGATATAGCTTTCATGGTCTATGTCGGTTAATGCCTATTCCCATCATATGACATGTGCAATATGGTTTCTTGATGAGTTCTATGAAGCATGGGTGGTAGTATGGGATACCATCCATGCATTGCACGAGTAGGCTTTGATAGGGTCATAGTGAGTTCTCTAAGTCTTAATGACTATTGTTTGAATGTCCTCCTAGGAATAAGTTAAGGAGAATGTTGATCTAATGTCTAATGAATGAAAGTCCTCTAAATGATATTATTGAGTAATGTTGACTCTTATATGCTTAAATGTAATGATGCATGCTATACTTGGATTGTATTATGAGTTACTTCCTTGTCATGACTTTTGAGTGTGAATGTGCCTTGTCTATAGTGACTTCAAAGGAGTACTCAGTGTGATTAGTAGTATGGGATGCTACTCATACATTGCATAAGTATGACTTAGAGTTGTCTTAGATGTTGGTCTTAATATGATGATGTGACTTATGTAATGTTTATGTGTCTTATATGATTTATTGTGTAAAGGTGGAAAGGATGAATGGTAAGTTCACTTTTGGTGACCTTAAGGTGGTGCCTTAGTATGGGTGGTGGTACAGGACGCTATCCATACATTGCACAAGGTATAGCTTGAGAGTTACTTAAAGTGAAGGCTTATGGTAAAGGTAAAGGTTTATATCTTGGTCTTAATGTGAAAATGTGACTTAAAGGTTGGTTGTGACTTATATTAATCCTCTTTTATCAATGTTCAAGAAGTTTTACTAAAATGGCATATAGCATGACTTTCAAAGAAAATGTATGTTTTAAGCATGTTTTTGCATGGCTTCCATACTTAGTACATCTAATGTGCTAACCCATATTTCTTCTCCCTTTTTACCAAAGTGTAGGGTTTGGAGATATTGGTGTTCTATGCTTGAAGGATAGGTTTCTAAGGTGCTTGAAGATGAAGACTTGGTGAGTCATCATAGTTTCGAGGACAAAACCCATTATGTTCCTTTTTGTGTCTTTTAGTTTATGTTAAGATTTTGTATGGGCTAAGTCCCAATGTTGCATTCAAAGATTATTTAGATGGTTTGAGACAAAGTTACAAGTCTTCCGCTTGCTTTTATCAAAGATGTTTTCGATTGTAAAGAAAGTTTTAAATTCTTCTCTACTTTTCTATGTTCTTATGTTCAAGAATGTTATGAGGCTTGTATGAGACCCCTTCGCGGTCGAGTACACCATGTTGCATCCGGGGTGTAGCCCCAGGTCGTGACATGTAGCTTCCCCCATCAAATAAAATGGGAACAACCGGAGACGGACTGATTCTTAAGAGATGTTCATGAATGAGAACGGGCCACATACATCTACAAAATTCTTAATATACTCATGGGGATCCTCATGAGCTAGCCCTCCATATAATCCTTTTACTTGCAAGAGTTGCAACATTGTGCTAGTCACGTGGAAGACAACATTCCCATCAACAGGAGGTAAATGTATACCACCAACATCACCCAATTGAATCAGGTCATTGACATCATTCAGATTTCTGATGTCATCTGGTGGCCAAGTTGGCTAGCGTTACTTCTGTTCACACTCATCTCATCCTCGGTTCAAACACAGCCAACAACAAATACAAAACAAGGTAAGTTGATTCAACTACAACAAAATAAGATCAAAACCTAAACTTCAATAAGAGAATTCTAAACACCACTCCTCGGCAGCGGCGCCATTTATTGATAAACTCTCAACTACACCTCATCCAATACTAGGTGTAGGCGATCATAATCTAGTATAAGACCCAATGAAGAGTTGGAGTCAAACACACAGGGAGCGGTACAAGTTTGAATTCAGCAATGAAGTTGTAAATGTGGTCTAATCGGTTATAGGAATAAAAATTATCAAAACCATTTAGATAAATCAAAAGGGTGAAACGAATTTCAGATGAGGGAATTAGTTTATAAATTAATAACTGACACAATTGCAAAAATAGGGGAAACAATTAAGTACAGAAGAATTCTTGGGGATGTTATCGATTATAGGCAACTTTCTCTATATGGGTAATTGGAATTCACTAGCAATTGCAGAATCTAAGTAGGTAGGTTAGAGTATAGATGCAATAGTTTTCTCTCGAACAACTATTACGATTCAAGCGAGTTCTCTCGAATCTCGACAAGCTTAACAATATAAACAGCCCAAAACCTTAATTTATCTACTCTCTCAAGCTAGATAGGAAAAATCAAGTGTAGAATTCAGTCTATCGAGTTGAACCCACATCAACCCAATAACTACAATCATCAATCGAAAACTTTGGTTCTAAAATCTCTTTCTCAAGCAATCCCAAACAATATGTTAGAATTGCCTTTGCAACTATAATTCATAGATTAATTCACAACCATAGATTAAACCCATTTCAATTAAGCATTTAAATTAGTAAATAACAATACCCATAAGCTAATTAAGCCAATAATCACATGATCACACCTCAAGAATTAGGGTTTTAGCCATACATCATAAAAAGGAAGAAACAATTACCAATTATGTTAGTCATGAATTGGTACTGGTTCCCAAGTCTCTACAATGCTTCAAATCAACTTAATTCGAACACCCGATTCAAAAGTCCTCAAAACCAAGTCTCAAAGGCTCTAAGTTCTACAATGGAAAACTTATGAAAGAATTCAAAAACTCAAAGAAAATCTCAAAACTCTCGGAACTCTTCCCAACTCTCCGAACTCCCTTTTCTTCTTTTCCAATTTCAATTTATTTTTTCACAATTTTTTTCCTTCAGGACCGTTAGGCGAAGTAAGTCGAACATCGCCGACTGAGTCAACGATGCGCCCTTTGCTCGATTCTATCATTGGTTTTCCTTGACTCTTTATCCTCGGGGTTTTGTAACTTTAGGCGATTGATATCGCGGTCGCTGATCCGTTCGGTGGTCTGCCGACCGTCCATTTTTATCGCCAAGTAGGTTCTTCATCAGGTCTGGCACGCTGGAACTTTAGGCGAGCTAAAAAGTCACTCGGCAGCTCGCTGAGTGGTCTTGATGATCACTTGGATTGCCTTCCTTTAAGTTCTTCTAATTTTTTTCTCTTTTCTTGCCTGATAATGTCCTTGCCTTGCTCCTTAGCCTTCATTGTTGCAAATCAAATTTTTAATATCAGTTTAGAGCATAAATTAGGCATTAAGGACACTAAAAGTATGAAAATAAAGCCCTAAATGATTCGAAATCTCATGCTCATCAGAGTTGCATAGGGATTTCATGATATGATGGTATGATCATGCGTTTAGCTTGGAGATGGTAGTTCCTCCTCGAACATGAGTAATCTTTAAATTTGCTGCATATTGGGCTGCTAGGTCTAGTTTCTATCTTTCTTATGATGCATTGAGTATGTTTAGCTTGGAGCCGATGTTCCTCCTTAGTTTTGTGCATTTCGATAAATTTGCATGCATGATTGGTTGCTAGTTTAGAGTCCTTTTCTCTTAAGTGAGGTCTACAATCTCATTCAAGGATGAATGATCCCAATGGGGACATAATGTAACACCTTGGATTTGAGATAGGCAACATAGCAAGTTTCAGGGCTTTCAGGCTCTAGTCGATGTAGGCCAACTATGGCCCGTGGTAGGACCACGGATCGCAGGTGTGGTCCATTGATTGGCCACCCAAAAGTGGTTAAGGGGTCAGAGACCACGACATGGACGAACGTGGTAAGACCACGGTCCGTGGTTGAAGGTGCGTGGGTCTAGACCCCAAATGGGAGTTTCTCATAATGAATGACAGACCAGCAGAATGGACCGTCGGTCAGACCACGGTCCATCGGTCAGACCATGGTTCATCGGTCAGGGTCCATGGGTCAGCAGTCGACAGTTATTTTTTAGGGTAGTTGTGTCTTTTCCTAATTATTTTATCCCTATACTATGTCATTTTGCCTATGTCTAATACCCTTATATATGTGATTTTAACCCCTTAATTAGTTCATTCAAGTCATTATCCTAAAAATCTAAAAGAAGACCAAAGGTCTTCCTCTCCAAATATTTCTCTCTCTAGAACTTGAAGAAGAAAAAAGGTTTAAAGCTAGGGCTCAAAGTCAAGTCTCAATTCTCCATTGTTGTAGGCTTTGATAGCAAGGTATGATAGCTGTATTCATCCATGGAATCCTTGCATCCATGGAGCTCCTAAGTTCCCCAATTGAAAAATAAAAATTCCCCAATTTGAGTTAAGGTTTTTTTCTAAGTTGTGGATCTTTATGAATGTTGATCCAATTAAGTGGATTATGATTGTTTATGCATGAATTGAGAGGATTCTATGCTTTTCATGATGAATTTACATGTACCCATGCTTAACCCAAGTTTCTAAGATGAAATTGATGTAAATGGGTTTAAATCTATGAAAGGAGAATTTATGGATTTAGGTGTATTCCTATAGGATAAATAAGATACATTACGAATTGCTTGAGATTGAAGAATATGTGATGATTATGATATGAATTACTTTGAGAGTGAGGCTTATGTAATGAATTGTTGATTATTGATGCAATTGTTGTGGAAGGGATCATTCCCACATGATTTGCTTATGTATGAATGGGAAAGCCTTTCTCACATTGAATGATTCTAGGTTGAAAGGATTACTCACCTAAAATGAATCTAAGTCTAGGAACTATGAATGTGATGAGGCAAGAGGTGATTACCCCTGACCTCTATGAGAAGAATATGAGGCGATTACCCTTGACCTCTATGAGAAGAATATGAGGTGATTACACATATTCCTTAGAGTCGGACTATAGGCGAGTACCCATGATCCTAAGTAAAAGACATAAGGTGAGTACCCATGTCATATGATAGAAAGAGAAAAGGCGAGTACCCATGTCTTATGATAAAAAGGACAAGGGGCGAGTACCCATGATCCTAAATTATGTTGGACAAGAGGCGACTACCCATGATCCAATAGTAAGAGGGATAAGAGGCGACTACCCATGATCCCAAGGTATGAAGGGCTAAAGGTGATTTCCCAAGTTCCCTTAAAGTAAGGTAAGAGGCAATTCCCCATGTCTTTCAAGGACAAGCTAGAGTATTTTATGATAGGTGATGAGCTTGGATTGTTGCTAGAGTTTGCCTTCCATGATGAGTAAGACTAGTGGAGGATTACCCATGTCTTGACTAAGTATGAATTGAGGTTACTTCAAGAAGTACCCCATATATGTGAAATGATCTATTATGTGCATTGATTATGCTTTATGACTTATGTTGTATAACTCTTATGTTTATGTTATATTTTTGCAAGCTATCATATTTAGTTCATTTTTTATTAATGCACACTTTTTCCTACATTTCTTATCCGAATGTAGGGTCCCCCATTCTCGACTCTCATCCTCATGGCTAGGATCCATAGTAGAGGCAAGGTTGAAGATTGTCCTCATAGCATCCGAGGATTTTTCCACTACTTTTCTAATGTTCTTTTCATTTTAGTTTTGAACATTATTTTATGGGCTATTCCCAAGATTCTTTTGTATTAGATAGTTTTTGAGACAAGTGTACTAGACATCCGCTTCGTTTTATAAAACTTTGATGGTATTGAAATGTACTAAATCTTGTGTATTTTCTATTATCTTCACTAGTATGATAAGTGGCTTATATGAGGCATCTCGAGTTCTGGTATGCCATGTTACATCTAGGGGGTACCCCTGGGTCGTGACAACCAACCACCTTGAATCTTCACCCGCCAAATAGAACGAGAATAACCTCAACCTGAGAGACTCTTAAGATATGTTCTTGAACACAAATGGTCTACACACCTCCACAAAATTCCTAAGGTATTCATAGGGATCTTCATGAGATAAACCCCAAAAAAATCCTCTAAGTTGGAGGAATTGTAGCATTGTTCAAGTTACATGAAACATACCCCTTCCGCCTGTGGGACGTATCCGTATGGCTCCCATTGTTTGAACAATATTCACATGTATATAATTTAAATCACCCATATTGTCGTAGTGACCATAGTGATTATCATTTTCACTACCATGGTCGCTCATTGTATTAGACCTGAAAATTAATCCACAACAAAATGAAACATCAATCTACAACAACAGAACAAAATTACAAATTATTTCTCAATCAAAATTCTCAACCACCACTCCCCGACAGCGTCGCCATTTTTTATAATGTTCAAATGTCATTTTTTAAACCAATTAAAAGGGACATCGCTAATAGTCAATGAAAATATCCAACGAAGAGTTGGGATCGAATCCCACATGGAATGGTATATTATAGATACTTCATATCAAGAAATTTGGATTGTAAAATCGATCACTTGTAATAGTAAGAACAAGTGGATGGAATATTTCAAAGTTTTAACAAAAAGAATTGGTTATCAATTGTCATAATTAAAATAAGATTCCGAAAATCTCAAGCATTAACAAGCAATCTAGGGGTACAGGGATCATAAATCAATGACACATAAGGATAATTGTGCTTCTCTATAAGAACAAAGTCACAATCCTTCGGAGAAGGCACTGCATGTCAATGTGAAAATTTCTCATCTTTTATTATAATATAGAATAAATAAATAAATAAAATGTAAAAGATATACTAAAGTGGGTGTTTTATGTTGGGGTATTATAGTAATTTAACATCTAAGTTAAGGAGTTCATATATTTAAGGTAGTACAGAAGATTTATTTTTGTGTTTTTAGCATAGTCTAGCAATACAGTTAAACACGGATATGTTTTGCATACACAGATATTTTATTAACCAATAGTTTTGGCCCACAGTTTTAAGGTCATGCTATTATCCTATGGTGGTTCTAAATTTTCTATTTAAGGAATGACTTGGTCACAGAGCTAGAAGGTGGTGGATAAAATTTTAGATTAGAGATTCAATTTTAAGATTTTTTTAAGTTTATGTTTCTACTGTTCATTATCCGGTGACAAATTCGTCGGAGCTCCGACCAGTCACCATCCATGTTATAATCCGAAAGGTCATCTCTAGATATTTTCATAAAAATTACCATTTTATCCTTATCGGTAGTTTCCTTTGGAAATTTTTGTTCTACCACAGAAGTTGGTTTGGGAACTTGAACTATTTGATAACTACGGCTATTTAAGTAGCGGGTATTTATCAAATAACTAATTATTTTTATTTAGTGATTAATGGGTCAGGTCCATAATTTAATTATGTAACACCCTCGATTCGAAAAAGGTCAACATAGCATCTTTAGGAATTCGCAAGTGCCACCCACGAGGGCCACACATGGCCTGGGGATAGGACCACGGACCGTAGGTGTGGTCCGTGGTAGGGCACCCAAAAAGGGGTTCAAGCAGTTGAAAGCACGGCCCAAACCAATGGACCGTTGATGGGACAATGTTCCGTGGTTGAGGGCCCGTGGTCCAAGATCCCCATTTCCCACTTGCTGACATTAGACGACGGGCCAACAGGACGGGCCGTCGGTCAGACCACGTATGTCAGTCAGGGTCTGTAGGTCGTGGTCAACAATTAAAGTCTAGGGGAAATTTGGGTCTTTTTCTAATTATTTTATCTCTATACGACGTCATTTTACCCTTCACTAAGACCCCTAAATAAGTGATTTCAACCCCCAAATTAGCCATTCACTTCATTCTCTTCAAATTCACTAAAAAGAAGAACTCTCCAATAATTCTCTCTAGAAAGCTTGAACAAGAAGGATTCAACATAGGGTTCCAAGTCAAGTCTCAAATTCTCAACAATTGTCTTCAAGGTATGATAGTTTTCATCCATGAATTCCTTCCATTCATGGAGTTCCCAAATTCCTCTATTTCAAAGTTAGAAATCCCCAATTGATTTAGGGTTCTCTTCAATTATCATGGGTTCTTTAGATTATTGATTTAAATAATTGAATTGTGATCTCTTATGCATGAATTGATGAAGTACTATGATTTTATGATAATTTCCCCATGAACCCATGTAATCTCCATGTTTTTAAGTTATGATAATATGATGTGGGAATTTAATAATAAAGGAATAGTTTTATGAAATTGAGCATGTATTGATGGCTTTACATGAATTTGTAATGAAATTCATCTTTAACTCATGTTTTCTAAATGTTGATGATTGAAAGTGAGTTTTGAACCTTGAAAGGTAAATTATGGAATTATGCATGGTCTTATGAAATCTATGCAAATGTTTTAAGGATGCTTTGAGAGTAAAGTATAAATGATGGTGATGTGTTATTGAAAGAATTTTCTCATATACATATAAAAGCAATATGTGAAAGGTTTTCTCACATAATATGGATTTTAAGTTTGAAAGGTTTTCTCACCTAATTGAATCAAAGATTAAGATCTATCCTAATGAACCTAGCTTGGATTGGTTATTGAATGATACCTTTCCATGGATGATGACTTAGCTTGGATTGGCAAGATGACGTGCCTTTCCATGGATAATAAGAACAAGAAGAAATAACTATTCTGTGGGATTTATGCTTATCACCGAGATGATATTAAGATGGAAGCTCTCCCGTTGGTAGAGGTCGGTTTTCTAGAAGCAATCTCTTTATCCCTTACCAATGTGCCCCCATAGGATGATTTTCTAGATAGACATTAGCTAGTGGATCAACTTTAATTAGCTCAGATTTATGGTCCTTACCTTTCAAGTAGGACAACCCTTTTCGATGTGGGAGACATCGGGGGATCATGATATAGCTCACATGGTCTCTATGTCGCTTAAATCTAATTCCCCACATTCATAATGTATTAAGGTTAGTTCGAGAAGTATCACATATGTATTCAAAGGTTTTAATGATGTTAGCTTGCATTGACCATGGTTTTATGTGTTATGTTTTCTAACCCTTTTATATCATGCTTTAGCTTGATCAATTGCATGTCATGAAATGTCCTCTTTAAGAATGATTTAAATGTTTTATGCATAGCTATCATACTTGGTACATTGTTTTGTACTAACCCATACTCTTGCCTATATTTCCCCAAATGTAGGGTCTAGGTTTCTCAGTTTCGTGGCTAGTGGTTGATTCGAGGTTCCCGAGCTTCGGTGAGTCCTCATGTCATGCTTCGAGGAAGGATGTTCATTATTTCACTTTCTTTGATATATTTCAGTTTTGGACATGATGTATGGGCTAGGCCCAATTTCATTCTATTGTACTAGATGGCTATATTAAGACAAGTGTTTTAGACTTCTTCTTTCCTTTTTATAAAACTATTGGACTTGGACTATTGTTTTACTTCTATTGTTCTATTTCTTATGTTATGAAAACTAAGTGGATTGTATGGGGTCCTTCGGGGTTCTATACGCCTTGTTACATCTAGGGAGTACCCCTGGATTATGACAAACTTGGTTATCAGAGCACAAGGTTTAGAATTTTCCTAGGATGTCTCATAAGATGCGTCAAGTAGAGTCTTGTTCATGAGTGTGAAGCGCGCCACATTTATGAATGAGAGGCTACAAGATGATTAGGAAACTTCACTTCTTTTATTAATCTAAAGTCGTGCAATATATCTTAACTCTATAAGGTGTCTCTCCTAATCCTTATCCAATGTTCTACAAGATATGGCTACTCGAAGAGCTTATGCTAGAAGGAATGTGAGGGAGAATGCGGAACAAGAAGCTTCTCCCAAAGCTCCTTAAGTTCTGGTCGATCCTTTGGCCGAGCAAGTGACTAATGTGGAGTTTAGGGCTATTTTTCAAGTATTTGCTCAAGGCGTGACGGCTCAAGCCAATAGGGAGGTTGTGGTTCTCGTGAACCCAAATGTGGGTATAGCGGCATCTAGAGTGAGGGACTTCACTAGGATGAATCATTCAGAGTTTCATGGTTCTAAGGTTGAGGAAGATCCTCAAGACCTCATTGATGAGGTCTGTAAGGTTTTGATGATCATGGGAGTGACGCCAGTGTAAAAGGTGGAGTTGGCCGCTTATCAACTTAAGGGTATGGCTCAAATTTGATATAACCAATGGAAAAAAAGGAGACCAAAAGATGCGGGTCCTCTTGATTGGGAGATGTTCAACGCCATTTTTCTTGATAGGTTCTTTCCCCTTTATATGAGGGAAGCCAGGGGGCTTGAGTTCATTAACCTTAGACAAGGAAGTATGAGTGTGAGGGAATATGCTCTAAAGTTCACACAATTGTCTAAATATGCACCAACAATGGTTGACGATTAAAGGGCAGGGATGAGAAAGTTCATTTTGGGTGTCCGAAATGGTGTTTAAAGAGTGTTGTACCGTCATGCTCATTAATTAAATGGACATCTCTCATCTCATGGTTCATGCACAATAGATTGAAGGGGAGAAACTTAACGAAAGGTCTAGAGAGGTAAAGAGCGTTAAGATCGGTGATGGTAATTTCTCACATGCAAGGTCCAATGGACACGTCGTCCTAGATTTCGACAAAAGGTTTTTAGTCAAGGTTCCTACAATGCTCCTCCTAAGTTCAACAAAGATAGGATGTATAAGCCTAAGACTCAATGAGGGAATGGTAGTGGATATTCATTGTCAATGCTTACTTGTACTAGGTGTGGAAGAAAGCACGATGGTAAGTGTCTAGCCGGCACGGATGGTTACTTCAGTTGTGGTAAGAGTGGTTGTAAAATGAGGGATCGCTCGATTCTTACGATTAAAGGAAGAGAGGGCAATAAAGCTCATACTAGTGGTTCAGGTCCCAATGCTCCTATGCAAAACCAATTCTATGCACTTCACACTCGTGGTGAATAAGAGGGTTCTCCCGATGTGGTTATCGGTATGTTGAAAGTTTTCCAACTTGATGTTTATGCTTTACTTTATCCCGGTGCTACATTGTCTTTTTTGACGCCATATGTGGCTATGAGGTTTAATGTTCTTCCGGATGTGTTGTTAAATCCTTTTTTTGTCTCTACTCCTTATGGTGATTCTATTAAGGCTAAGGGGGTCTATAGAAAGTGTCATGCTTCCTTGTACCATAGAGTTACTCTTGTTGACTTGGTAGAGCTTGATATGCTAGACTTTGATGTTATCCTTGGTATGGATTGGGTGCAGTCATGTTATGCTTCTATTGATTGTAGAACTCACGTAGTCAAGTTTCACCTCCCGAATGAGCCTCTCCTAGAGTGGAAAAGGGGAAATAATATGCCTAAAGTCAGTTTGTATCTTGTCTTAAAGATAGAAAGATGATTTCTAAGGGTTACAATTACCATCTAGTTAGGGTGAGGGAAGTGGATTATGAAACCCCTACTCTCGAGTCGGTCCCCATTATTAATGAGTTTTCGAAAGTATTCCAGATGATTTACCCAATATACTTCCCGAGAGGGAAACAGACTTCGGTATTGACCTTCTACCAGATACGCAACCTATTTATATTCCTCCTCACTATATGGCTCCGACAGAACTAAAGGAGTTGAAAGAACAATTGATATATTTGTTGGATAGGGGTTTCATCCGACTGAGTATCTCTCCATGGGGTGCTCCAGTTTTGTTTGTTAGAAAGAAAGATAATTCTCTCTGTATATGTATTGGTTATCGCCAGTTGAACAAGGTGACCATTAAGACTAAGTATCCTCTCCCAATTATAGATGACTTGTTTGACCAACTTCAAGGAGTAAGTTACATCTTTAAGATTGATCTTCGATCAGTTTATCACCAATTGAGGGTAAAAGAAGATGATACTCCGAAGACGGATTTTCAAACTCGGTATGGTCATTATGAGTTTTTAGTAATGTAGTTTGGGTTGACTAATGATCTGGCGCCGTTAATGGATTTGATTATTAGGGTGCTTAGATAATACCTCTACATGTTTGTGTAACACTCCGGAAACTATTTGGCTAAACTAGAGCTTAACATGAGAATTACAGTCGTTAATAACTCCCCATACTTAAATAAATGTTTTCGTGTTAGAACGTCAAGGTGCCAACCCCCAAGGACAAACTACGGGTCCTTGAGGAAGACACAAGCAAAACTGCCCAAAACTACAGTGACCCACGAAATGGGCCCACGCCCCTTAGGGGGGTCCATGCCACGTTGGTGGGGGTCATGGGTCAGGGTCCTTAGATGCGAGCGGTAGGAACCCCACCATGGTTCACCAGCACGCCACGTGGGTCTATCCACGGCCCGTGGGTGGGTGACCACGGGAGGTGACCTGCACACTAATTTTTAGGGATTAGTTAGGGGCACTTTGGGGTTTTCCATTTTTATTTAATATTAAGTGACATAGTTTTGTATAAATTTAGACTAACTATATATAGTTTTAAGACCCCAAAATTAAGTCATCTTCCTCATAGTTTTGTATTAAGGAACAAGCTTTTCTCCTCAATTTCATTGGAATTCAAAGCTAAGGTATGATAGTCTTGCATCCATGGATAGAAATCATCCATGGAGCCCCCTTCAAAACCCCAAATTTCAAAGCTAGAAATCCCAAAAGTTAGGGTTTGACATCAATCTTATG
>JAJOOO010006789.1:0-34157 GCA_029582685.1 Solanum piurae | reverse complement strand
AATCATACAAGCTTTACTCTAAAAGCCCTACGAAACATACTTCATCATGCAAGCTCTATTCTAATAGCCATAATCATCACATACTTATCATACATGCCTTTATCTCGAGACAACTCTATCCTCAAAACCTACAAGTCATAATTCATCATATATACTTGATTTCAATCAATTCATGTCTACATGCTTACTCTCAAGCAATTCATATCTATATACTCTAATATCAAGCAATCTATCATGTATTTCATCAATCTTAGAAGATTACATCTAAATCCTCAATTTCCCTTCCATGGTATAAAACCTATTTATATCAAATTCATCTTAGAATCATATATTAGGCATGGATACATGTACAATCATACTAAAAACATGCAATTCTATCATAAAAAATCATAAACAACCATAATCCACTCAAATTGGATTATAACCCATAATATATTCGAAGAAACCATAATTTGACTTGGAGAATTCCTCTTCTAAATTTGGGAAATCATGGGGCTCCCTGGATGAAAGGATTCATGGATGAATAAACAATCATACCATGATTCCAAAGACCATAAAGCTTGGAAGAATGGAGACTTGACTTGACCTAGCTTGACCCTCTTCTTCTTCTTCAACTTTCTAGAGAGAGAATTATTTGACAGAGGAACCCAATTCTTTTGATGAGTTTGAGAGAATGACTTGAATGACTTAATTTAGGGGTCTAAAGTAATTATATTGGTGGTCTAAGCTAGGGTAAAACGACACCACTTCATTCTAATTAAAACTAGAAAAACCCATTGTGCCCCCAAAATAACCATCCAGACTGGCCCACGAGACCACGTTGATGTGTCGTGGATGGATCTACGGTCCGTCCTGGTCAAATGTGGTCCAACTTCAGAGAATCAGCTGGCCACCCACGACACCCCCAACCATTAGTTTTGGACCCATCCACGGGGCGTTGGTCTTGGTGTTGTTCTGTCTTAGGTAGTTTTCATGGTGTCCATCAACGGGGCACTTATGGGTCGTGGTCTCACCCACGAGCTGTGGTTGGTGCCTGGGAAGTGTCATCTTGGAGTTCCAATATGATGTGCCCTCTAACTCAAATTCGGGGTGTTACATTATCTCCCCCTTGGGAACATTCGTCTTCGAATGGCATTCTGGGCACTTCTAGCAACTCATCATTCATTCAACATATCTAAATGCACACAACCAAGGACGAATCATCAACTCCAAGCTAAACATGCTCAATGCATCACATGGAAGGTAGGAACTACATCTAACAACTCAAAATGCATGACATTCTAACATTTCTCATGTTCAAGGAGGAACTATCATCTCCAAGGTAAAATCATGCACAACATAATCTCATGGAGCCTATATGCAATGTATACTCATAACATACATCCAAGGAGGAATCTCTCAACTCCAATCTAAGGCATGTTTCACAACTCATCTCATGAAGTCTATAGGCAACTAATACTCAATGCAATACAACATGAGGAAAATAAATCATGCAACTCATTTTCTGTCAAAACACAAGTTTTTCATGAACACACAAAACATAAGGAAATCATGAAAACATCTAAAACACACATGACTTCACACAAATGACAACCCATGAAGAACTAATCATCTCAAGCTAGAGGAGGATTAGGACGAAAAGGATGAGGATTTCGGGACACCTTATTGGCCTCGGCCTCCCAAGTAGCAACCTCAACTAAAACCCTCACTAAAAGATCCCTCCATAACATTTTCACGGTAGCAACTTCCTTGTCCTTCTATTTCTTAACTTGCCGGTCTTAGATCTCATACGGGCGTACAAAATGGCCACTAACTTCCCAAACTTATTGCACCCTTATTGGGTGAGACATTCAAGTAACCTAAATCATGAACATTAGGAACACTAATGACCTCTCTATCTAAGCACACCATCTCCCTCTTGGGAGAAAACCTAAACGGACTTTTATAGCACCAGTTCTTTAAATTCTAAGGTCGGATCAAGTTATCACTAAACTTTAACATCCATCACAGAAGACATTCTAAACCCACAACATACCCAAAACTCATCATGACTATATCAGGTTCTACTATCAATAAAACATAACAATAATGTAGTCCATTCATACTAAAGAAAACATCAAAGTCTAGCATACAAGTCCTATCAAGTCACAAAAGACAAAGCAACACCGGAATCTAATAAAACATCAAACACATATGGGTAGTCACATCCGGAGGACACTCTTGTTCACCTCTAGCTTGGAGAGCATAAAACCTATTTTTCCTTGGAGCATTCGGATCCGAACCACTAGGAGGAACTTGCTTACCCTCTCTTTCCTTAGCCTTCATCTTTGGACAATTCCTTATTTTGTGACCACTTTCACCACAACTAAAGCAACCCTCTATACCGGCTAAACACCTACCCTCATGTCTCTTTCCATATCTCACACAAGTAGGTCATACATATTCACTACTAATTCCTTACAGTTTAGGGTTAGATATCATATCTTCACTATACCTAGGAGCATTGGAGGTATCTTGCCCTAAAAACCTTTGTCGATACTTAGGACGACCATGTCCATCGAACCTTACATGAGAGGAATTATCATCATCATCATTTCTAGACCTCTTTTCTCCCTACATATCCCTTTTAGTTTCTCCTCTACGATTTGTTGAGCATGAGTCATAAAGAGAGCAATATCCATGTCACCAATGAGCATGGAAGTACGACATTCTTTCACTACTAAATCAGACACTCCTTATAGAAAACTAATTCACGACCTAGAGTCGGCCACTCCTATTAACACTCATATTACCTTGCGTAAGGTTAATGAACTCAAGAACCAAAGCCTCTAACATCTCAAGCGGGAAGAACCTATCAAGAAAGGCAATTATGAACCTTTCCCACTCTATGGGTGTAACACCCCATATACGAAAGAGGGAATCTTAGAAAATTTTAGAACTTCCAAGTGTCACACACGAGGGCCAACCATTCCCCGTGGATGGATCCACGCCCTGTGGTTTGATCCACCCCCCTGTGGTTGGATCCACGCCCCGTAGGTCAGCCCCATAGGTGGACACCATGGACACTACCTAAGCATACCCACACAAGGACCCACACCCCGTGGATGGATCCATGGCACATGGTTTGGGTCCATATGTCCAAGGCCCAAATTACAAATTCTCTGACCATGAACCAGGATGGACCGTAGGTCCATCCATCGCCCTTCAACGGGTCTCATGGATCATACCTGGTCGTGCAATTAAGGTGTACAATGGGATTTTTTAGATTTAATTAGACTTAAGTTATGTCATTTTACCCTACCATAGACCACCTATATAAGTACTTTAGACCCTTAAATTAAGTCATTCAAGTTATTCTCCCAAAGTCACAAAAGAATTGGTTTCCTCTCTCAAATAATTCTCTCTCGAGAAAGTTTAAGAAGAAGAAGAGGGTCAAGCTAGGTCAAGTCAAGTCTCCATTCTTCCAAACTTTGTGGGCTTCGTAATCAAGGTATGTGACCCAAAGTCACATGTATTCATGCATAACATATGATTCTTAGATGAATTTGATATAGATGGGTTTTATACCATGAAAGGGGGAAATTGAGGATTTAGATGTAATCTTCTAGGATTGATGAGATACATTGTAAATTGCTTGAGATGATAGCATGTAGACATGAATTTCTTAAGAGTGAAGAATTTAAACATTAATTGAATTAGATTAAAGTATACATGATGAATCATGAATAGTAGTGTTTGAGATTGAGCTTATATGATGATATATGATTAGAATTTCTTAAGAATGAAGCATGTGATTAGAGTGTCTTGAGAACTAGGCATATGTGATGATTATGAGAAGTATTTCTTTGAGAGTAAGGCTTTTAGTTATGAAAGCTGATTATTAGGGCTTGAGAGTGAAGCTTAAATATATTGAATTATGTCTAGTCAGGCTTTCAGAGTAAAGCTATATGATGATTGTTGAATTGTAGATAGAATTGTTGTGGAAGGATTTACCCACATGATCTACTCTATGTATGTATTAATGAATAATGTGAAAGGTTTTCTCATATTGAAAGGGTTGCTCACCTAAACGAATCTAGACTAAAGACTAAAATTGATGAGGCAAGCGATGATCACCTATGACATCTAGATGAGTAGGATATGAGGTGATTTCCCATATTCTTTAGAGAAGAGTAAGAGGTGAATACCGTTATTCTCTAATGTTAGACATGTATGCAAGTACCCATAATCCCTTATAATGAAATGATGTGGAGGTGAATACCCGTATCTTATAATGAAATAATGTGGAGGTGAATATACATGTCATATGATAAGATGGACATGGAGATGAATACCCATGACCATATAAGCAAGGTAAGACGCGACTACCCATTAGCCTTTTTAAGTAAGGCAAGAGGCGACTACCCATTATCCTTTATAACTTAGGCAAAGAGGCGAATCCCCATGTCTTTAAAAGTAAGTATGAATAATGCGATTACGTTAGGAAGATGATTAGCTTGAATTGAGCTATGGTACCCTTCATTGAGTAGCTTGGACTTGCATGAGAGGATGATTTCCATGATAGCTTGGTCTAGCATAATAAGGTGTTTTTCCTTGGAAGCCGTGATTTGGAAAATCATAACCATTCATGAATAATGACTTATCTTGGACTAGTAAAGAGGTACTATTCAATGAATAATAAAAATAGCTAATGAGGGACTAATACCTAATCAAAGTAGCATTGTTATGATGAAATAAGATTACTTCAAGGAAGTATTGTAAGCACGTTTAGTATGTGATTTACTTGTTATGATGTTATATTAGCTTGGATTGTTGCTTAAGTTGACTTCCTTGATATGTATGACTAAAAGGTGGATGATCTAAGTATTAAGTAAGGAGATGTTGAGGTTAATTAAGAAGTGTTCCCTTTATGATATGATGAGTTATGTTCATTAATTATGCTTATGACTTATGTTGTTATCTCTTATGTTTATGGTACATGTCTTATGTTGACTAATGCCTATGTTATGCTCATATGATGATGATTTATGCTAGCCATAATATTTAGTACATGTTTATACTAACGTATACTCTTTCGTACATTCTTATCAAATGTAAGGTGCGACGATATTGACTTCCATCCTCGTTGCTAGGTTCATAGTAGAGCAAGGAGTGAGTCCTCATAGCATGCGAGGATTTGACCACCTTTCCTTCATGTCTTTTAATTTTATGTTAGAACTATTGTATGGGTTGTGTCCCTAAGACTTTCAAGTATTAGATGGTGTAAGACAAGTGTTAAAGACTTTTGCTTCATTTTATATAGACTTTGATGTTATTGACAATGTTTTAAATTTTTGCACCATTTTCTATTATCTTATGTTATGATATGCTATGTGGCTTGTATGAGGCCTCTAGGGGTCTTATACGCCTTGTTGCATATAGGGGGTACCCCTGGGTTGTGACAAACTTGGTAATCAGAGCATCATGTTTAGAATGGTTCTAGGATGTCTCAAACCACGTCTAGTATAGTCTTGTTCATAAGTGTGAAGCGCGCCACATTTATGAGTGATATGCTATTAGATATTTAGGAAACTTCACTTCTTCATTATTCTAATTTGTGCTATAGAGATTAACTCTATAAGGTCTTTCTTCTAATCCTTACCTGATGGTCCATAGGATATGACTACTAGAAGGGATGAGGGAGACAATGTGGGTCAAGAAGTTCCTCCCCAAGATCCTCCTAAAGCTCCGATTGATACTTTGGTTGATAATGTGACAAATGCGGAGTTTAGGTCGGCTTTCCAACCGTTGGCTCAGGCCGTGACGGCCCAAGAAAATAGAGAGGTGGTAGCTCCCGTGAACCCAAATGTGGGTACGACAGCGGCAATAGTGAGTGACTTTACAAGAATGAACCCTATCAAATTTTATGGCTCCAAAGTTGAGGAAGATACTCAAGAGTTTATCGATGAGGTCTATAAGATACTTGCTATTATGGGAGTGACTGTGGTAGACAAGGTGGAGTTGGCCACTTATCAACTCAAATGGGTTGCTCAGATTTGGTTCAATCAATGGAAAGAGGCAAGGCCGGAGGGAGCGGGCCCCATAGAATGTGAAGGTTCAAAAGTGCTTTTCTTGATAGATTTTTCCCTCTTGAGATGAGACAGGCCAAAGTACTTGAGTTTATTAATCTTCAGCAAGGTAGTTTGAGTGTTAAGGATTATGCTTTGAGGTTCACTCAAATGTCAAAGTATGCTCCCTCTACTGTGGTAGACCCTAGGGCTAAGATGAGTAAGTTTGTTTCGGGAGTGTCTGACTTGGTAGTAAAAGAATGTCGCACGACTATGCTTGTGCATGACATGGATATTTCTTGTCATACGGTTCATACCCAACAGATCGAAGAGGAAAAATTGATGGAGAGGTCTAGAAGGCTTACGAGGGAAAGAATGGATGACAGTAACTTCTCACATGCAATGTTCGATGGACATGGTCGTTCTAAGTTTTGACAAAGGTTTTCCAGACAAGGTTCCTCTAATGCTCCTAAGTTTAACCAAGAAAGGGTGTCTAACCCTAAGCCTCAAGGAGGTGGTAGTGGGCCTTTACTGCCAAATTTTGGTAAGTGTGGGAGAAAACATCCGGGCGAATGTCTAGCGGGTTCCAATGTTTGTTTTGGTTGTGGTAAAACTGATCACAAGATAAGGAATTTTCCTTCAGTTGCTAAGAATGAGGGAGATAGTCGTCATTGGTCTCAATCTAATCCTTCATCCAATCCTAGTGGTTCAGGTGCAAATACCCCAAAGCAAAATAGATTTTATGCTCTCCAAGCAAGAGGTGAAAAAGAGCGTCCCCCGGATGTGACTCCCGGTATGTGATTTACGCTTTGTTAGATTCCGGTGTTGCTTTGTCTTTTGTCACTTGGTAGGACTTGATATGCTAGACTTTGATGTTGTCAGTAGTATGAATTGGCTACATTAGTGTTATGGTTTATTGGTAGTAGCACCCGATATGGCCATTATGAGTTTTGGGTATGTTGAAAGACATGATGAATAGGGTGTTTTGGTAATACCTTCATGTGCTGATTAAGTAGACTCCTCTAAAAAGTAGTAGTATAGTTTGCCATGGTTTAGAATCACCTTGTGTGATGGATGTGAAAGTGTCATGACCCGAGCATATAACCCGGAAGTGACACGGTGTACAAAACTTTGAAAAGTCTCATACAAGCCTCATAGCATTCATAACATTTGATATAAGGAAAATGGTACGGAATTAAAACTTTTCTTTAAATCCATACAATCAAAGCTTCATTTAAAACATTCAAAAATAGCGGAAGTCTATTGTCTCACATGGCCATCTAAACAGTGTCTTTGAAACAAAAGTAGGGTCACGGCCCTTGACAATCGAAAACCTTAACAAAAGTCTAATACAATGAGAAACATGAAATGACATAAAAAGTACTTGTCCTCGAATCCATGAGGACATACCAAGTCTTGGAAGAACTCAATCCAAGCTTCAACTAGAGGAACTCAACTCAAAAGTCGAAACCTACACTTTGTAGAAAATAGAAGAATATGAGTTAGTACAATTAAGTACTAAGTATGATAGCCATGCAAAAACTATGCTTAAAACAGACATTTTATTTGAGATCATGCTTTCATGCCAATTTGAGAAAACTTCATGAACATAAGTATAAAAGGCATAATATACAAACTTAACCAACATACAAGTCCTTTCTTCACATTAGAACATAACCGACATATAAGATATTTCATTACATTAAGCTTTCACGTCAAGTAACCCTCAAGCTATACTTTGTGCAATGTATGAATAGCGTCCCATACCACCATCCACACCAAGTACCACATTAGGATCACCTAAAGTGAACTTACCATTCATCCTTTCCATGTTTACACAATACTCATACATAAGAGACATAAAGATTTCATAAGTCATGAGAAGGAAGTAACTCACAATACAAACCAAGTAAAGCATGCATGCATCATCACATTAAGCATATAAGTCAACATCTTCATTAGCTTCATTAAGAGCAAATTCATTCATTAGCCATTAAGACATTAGAAGAACACATTATAACCCCTCTCATAGCCTACTTGTGCAATGCATGGATGTCATTCTATACTACCACCTACACTAAGTAGTGAATTTTTGAGAAGTCATAGTTCATTATCATTATTTGTGGTTGGGTAAGCCTTAACCAACATAGACCATGTGAGAAATTCATGGAATCCCGGTGTCACTCTCACCGGATAAGGGATTCCTTCTTTCCTAAGGTAGGACCATTACATTTTAGCTTAAGTGGATCCACTAGCTAGAACTATGTGGGCACATAGTTATGGGATATGGATATTTCTACTAGAAACCTCGCCTCAAGTTACGGATGAGCATCCATCTCAAAAGATTGTTACTAGATATCCTGCCTCAACTCCCGGATGAGCATCAATCTCAATTCATATCCACTCGGTGCTTAGCATTATTCCCTACTGAATACTTAACATTCATCACTTTAGTCATCATTATGGGATAAGAGATTGTTACTAGATACCCCGCCTCAACTCCCAGATGAGCATCCATCTCAAACCCAACATTAATTCATTAGATAGCTCACAGATTCAAAGAATAGAATAGCCTTTCAACTAAGAATCCCATATTGTGAGAAATTCCTTTCACAACATGTCATTATCATTTATTAGAGTGCAATTGAGAATAGCCTTTCGATCAATACTTCATCATTACTATAATCATAGAAACTTCTTCCATTAAACATTCATGAGTGTGTGTATGTGAGAATAATCTTTCACATATAACCTCATCATTAATAAGTGTTAATTGAGAAATAACATTCAATCATAACACAGTTACATTCCATAAATTATCCTAACATTTTATTGAGGTCACACATATATACTTCACATCATAATCATACGTAGATCCTTCATGAAATTTTCTTCCAAGGCTATGAACCAACATCAACTTATAAATCTAATATAAGTAAATTGACATGATTAAATAACTAATTCTATATAAACATAAAAATTTCAACATACTTCCATGATCAATCAATTCCCAATCACAATTCACAACTTAAGAATTTGGGGAAAAACATGGGTTCATAGGGTAAATCATCTTAATTCATCATTAATTCAACATTATATTCATAATTCATCATATAAAAGCCTTTAAAATCGTTTTGGAATTGAACCCATGCATAGATTGAAAACTGGGGTTTTTGGGGAACTTTGGAGATTTGAAATCATCTTTGAAATTAGCTCCTTGAAAGAAACTAAATCAAGGATGAAGACTGCCATACCTTGCTTGTGAATCCCCAAGAAATTTGACGAAGAAACACCTTGAATCCACAAACCCTACCTCCCACTTCTTCTTCTTCTTCTTTGGGAACTTCTAGAGAGAGAATTTTTAAGAGGAAGAACTCTTTTGTTTTGATTTGGGTTTTGGAGAAATAAGGAGTACACGAAGTGTTTTATGACTTAAAACTATATATATAAGTAATATAAAACTTTTAAAAACGACCCCACACATTAATTAATTAAAAAGAAAATTACTTAAAAGTCCTCAACTTAGGCAGCCCCGTCAGTGACCACGCCCAATTAAATGGGTCGTAAAGGGCACCACAACTCGTGGTGGGGCCCGTGATCCCTTAGGAAGTAGCCTCCTCAACTTTCCTGCCTTCCATGAGGCCATGGCATGACCACGAGACCTCCCACGATCCGTGGGCAAGACCACGTCGTGGTCTTGAGGCAGTATCAATGCCTCCCAAGCCTTGCCTCCAAGAGCCTAAGTGATCTTCACGATCACCCTCCATGGTTCTTCAAGGGAACCACAGCCCGTGGTGGCGCCCATGGTCCCTTGACCAGTATCTCCTACAACATCCTCCAAGTCCCATCAGGCCAAGGCAACCCCACGAGCCTTCCCATGGCCCGTGGTCATGACCACGAGCCGTGAAGTGGCTCGTGAAGGGGAGCCTTGTCTTGGTACCTTTCTAGGGTACACTGCCATGCCAACCACGGGTGGCACCACGACTCGTGGTGGCCTCCACGGGTCGTGAAGATCCTTGTGGTCATGGTAGGCAATGGCTAGGCCTAGTTTTAGGCAGTCTTGGTCCCCTAACCATGGCCTTCACCCAAAACACTTAACCCTTACCCTTAACCCTTGATGCTAACCCACACGTTTAGGCTCTATTTCACTTACTAATTTTCTGAGTCGTTACATTATCCCCCCTTAGGAACATTCTTCCTCGAATGACACTGGTAAACACTTCAAGGGATAATGACTCAAGACTAGCAGCCCAACAAGCATGACATATCCATATAATGCACAAATCGTAGGAGGAAACATCAACTCCACATTAGTAAGCTCAATGCACCACAAGAAAGTAGGAACTACATCTACAAACTCATTCTGCATGAAAACATCAACATTTCTCATTTGATTGGAGGAATTTACTTCTCCAACTCACACATGCTCATTACAACATCATAAGGCAAATTATGCCACTCTTCTCAAAAACACATTTAAGCATGCTCAATAATTCAACTCATGAAGCATGTAGGCAACTCATTATAGATGCACATCAACATGAGGAACGCAATCATGAAAACTAATCTTCTTATATAAACATATTTTTTTATCAAAACATTCATAACATAGGGAGATCATGGAAACATATCTTCACACATGACTCCAAAACATGAAACAAGCTACAAGAAACTCTTGGTCTCAAGCTTGAATAATGAATAGAAGAAAATGATAAGGATATCAGAATTCTCAACCACCTTACTATTCAACATACCATCTCCCTCTTAAGAGTAAACCCATTCTAAGGCTAACATGAAAACAACATAAGGACCTTAGCAAGACATTCACAACTATAAGGAACTATCACATACCAGTGCCTTCATCAGGAAGAGTTCATTTTCCCTCTTTAGCTTGAATTGCATAGAAACGACCATAATTTGTTGGGATAGGAACCGTAACATCATTAGAAGCTTGCTTGGCCTCTTTTCCTTTTGCCGAGAGTGTTGGACAATCTCTCATCTTATGACCCTTCTTTTCACACCCAAAGCAACCATCGGTGCCATCAAGGCACTTACCCAAATGTTGCTTCCCACACTTGCACATATAGATCTTTCAATATAAGAACCACCTCCACTTACTCCTTGAGAATTAGTGTTAGACATTCTATTCTTGGTGACCATTGGGGAATCTTGGTTGTAGAACCTCATTTTGGACCTTGGTTGACCTTGTTCATCGGGCCTATCTCTTTTTTCCTGCTTATTCATTTTCTTAAGTTTAGTCTCCTCAATTTTTTGAGCATATACCATGAGCCTTGAAATATTCATGTCATGATGGAGCATTGTCGTACGACATTTTTCCTCAACCAATTCAGACACTCCCATCATAAACTTGTTCATTCTAGCCCTTGAATTCGACTCTAAGGTTGGTCCATATTTGGATAGCTGGGTGAACTTAAGAGAATATTC
Organism: Solanum piurae; assembly: GCA_029582685.1. NCBI lineage: Eukaryota > Viridiplantae > Streptophyta > Magnoliopsida > Solanales > Solanaceae > Solanum > Solanum piurae. The sequence goes on along the minus strand of JAJOOO010006789.1, from coordinate 22,665 downwards.
CTTCACACTCATACCCCCTTGAGGAAGGTTCATGAACTCTACCAATTTTTGTTCCCTCAACTCTAAGAGGAAAAACCTATCAAGGAATGCTTCTTTGAACACCTCCCAATTTATGGGGCCCGCTCACCTTGGCCTCTCACCCTTACACTGTTCATACCAAATTTGAGCTACATCTTTTAATTGATAGGCGGCTAGCTCCGTCTTCTCCTCCAAAGACACCCTCATGGCACTAAGTATTTTGCAAACCTCATCAACAAACCTTTGGGAATCTTCTTCCACTTTGGAACTTAGAAACTCGGGGGGGTTCATCCTAGAAAAATCCCTCAATCTTGAAGCCATAGTACTCTCATTAGCATTCACTTGAGGCCCTACATCCCTATTAACTTGGCCTTTCATGGCTTGGGTTAATGTTAGAAAAGCCAACCTAATTTCTTCAGTAGCCGGAGCATCAACTGGAACTTGATTGGCTTGAGGAACTTGGTCACGTTGAGGATCTTGAGGAGGAACTCCCTCATTCACAATCTCCACTTCCACTCTTCTTGGGTTCGCCCTTGTATTCATATCCTATAAACACAAGAAAAGGGTTAGGAAAAGGACAATTATAGAGCTAAACTCTAAGGCACGATTTCAAGAATAATGAAAAAAGTGTAACTTCCTAACGTCCTATAGCCTCTCACTTTTAGATGTGTCGTGACTCACACCGATGAACAAGACTCTACTACACGTTGTTTGTGATTCCAAAATTTTATGCTCTGATACCATGTTTATCACGACCCGAGCCTATACCCCGAAAGTGACACGGCATAGAAGACTTCGAAAAGTCTCATACAAGCGTCATAGCATTCATAACATTTGATATAAGGAAAATGGTACGGAATTAAATCTTTTCTTTAAATCCATACAATCAAAGCTTCATTTAAAACATTCAAAAATAGCGGAACCCTATTGTCTCACATGGCTATTTAAACAATGTCTTTGAAACAAAAGTAGGGTCACGACCCTTTACAATCGAAAACCTTAACAAAAGTCTAATACAATGAGAAACATGAAATGACATAAAAAGTACTTGTCCTTGAATCCATGAGGACATACCAAGTCTTGGAAGAACTCAATCCAAGCTTTAACTAGAGGAACTCAACTCAAATGCCGGAACCTACACTTTGTAGAAAATAGACGAATATGGGTTAGCACAATGAAGTACCAAGTATTATAGCCATGCAAAAACTATGCTTAAAACGGACATTTTATTTGAGATCACACTTTCATGCCAATTTGAGAAAACTTCATGAACATAGGTATAAGAGGCATAATATACAAACATAAACAACATACAAGTCCTTTATTCATATTAGAATATAATCGACATATAAGACATTTCATTACATTAAGCTTTCACCTCAAGTAACCCTCAAGCTATACTTTGTGCAATGTAAGAATAGCGTCCCATACCACTATCCACACCAAGTACCACATTAGGACCACCAAAAGTGAACTTACCATTCATCATTTCCATCTTTACACAATACTCATACATAAGAGACATAAACACTTCATAAGTCATGAAAAGGAAGTAACTCACAATACAAACCAAGTAAAGCATGAATCATCACAGTAATCATATAATTCAACATTCTTCATTAGCTTCATTAAGAGCACATTCGTTCATTATCGATTAAGACATTAGAGTAACACACCATAACCCCTCTCAAAGTCTACTTGTACAATGCATGGATGACATCCCATACTACCACCCACACTAAGTAGTGCATTCTTAAGAAGCCATATTTCATGAACATTCTATTTTTTAGGGCGGGGGGTGGGGGTAAGCCTTAACTGACATAGACCATGTGAAAAATTCATGGAATCCCTATGTCAACCTCACCAGATAAGGGATTCATGCTTGCCTAAGGTAGGACCATTACATTTTAACTTAAGTGGATCCACTAGCTAGACCTATGTGGGCACATAGTTGTGGGATAAGGAGATTACTACTAGATACCCCGCCTGAACTTATGGATGAGCATCCATCTCAAGAGATTGTTACTATATACTCCACCTCAACTACCGAATGGGCATCCATCTCAATTCATATCTACTCGGTGCTTAGCATTAATCCCCATGGAGTACTTAACATTCATTACTTTAGTCATCATTACGGGATAAGAGATTGTTACTAGATACCCCGCCTCAACTCCTGAATGAGCATCCATCTCAAACCCAACATTCATTCAATATATAGCTCATAGATTCAATGAAGAGAATAGCCTTTCAACTAAGAATCCCATATTGTGAGAAAGTCCTTTCACAACATGTCATTATCATACAATAGAGTGCAATTGAGAATAGCCTTTCAATCAATACTTCATTATTTATATAATCATAGAAACTTCATTCATTAATCATTCATAAGTGTGTGTATGTGAGAATAACCTTTCACATATAACCTCATCATTCATAAGTGTTAATTGAGAAATAACATTCAATCATAACACAATTACATTCCATAAATGATCCTACCACTTTCATTGAGGTCACACACATATACTTCACATCATATAATCATACATAGAACCTTCATGAAATTGCCTTACAAAGCTATGAACCAACATCAACCCATAACTCTAATATACTACAATATATAAGGAAATTGACATGATTTAATAACTAATTCTATTTAAACATAAACAATTCAACATACTTCCATGATCAAGCAATTCCCAATCACAATTCACAACTTTAGAATTTGGGGGAAAACATGCATTCGTAGGGAAAAACATCTTAATTCATCATTAATTCAACATTAATTCATAATTCATCATATAAAAGCCTTTAAAATTGTTTTGGAATTGAACCCATACATAGATTGAAAATTAGGGTTTTTGGGGAACTTTGGAGATTTGAAATCACCTTTGAAATTAGCTCCTTGAAAGAAACTAAGTCAAGGATGAAGACTACCATACCTTTCTTGTGAATACCCAAGAAATTTGTGGAAGAAACACCTTGAATCCACAAACCCTAGCTCCCACTTCTTCTTCTTCTTCTTCTTCTTTGCGAACTTCTAGAGAGAGAATTTTTTAGAGGAAGAACTCTTTTGTTTAGATTTGGGTTTTGGGAAAATGAGGAGTAAATGAAGTATTTTATGACTTAAAACCATATATATAAGTGATATAAACCCTTTAAAAATGACCTCACACATTAATTAATGAAAAAGGAAATTACTTAAAAGTCCTCATCTTAGGCAGCCCCGTGAGGGACCACGCCCAACTAAACGGGTCGTGAAGGGGACCACGGCTCGTGGTGCTGCCCGTGGTCCCTTAGGCAGTATCCTCCTCAACTTGACATTCCTCCCATGAGGCCAAGGCATGACCACAAGACCTCCCACGATCCGTATTCAAGACCACGAGTCGTGGTGAAGGTCGTGGTATTGAGGTAGTGTCAATGCTTCCCAAGCCATGCCGCCAAGAGCCTGAGTGATCTTCACGATCACCCTCCATGGCTCGTCAAGGGAAGAACGGCCCGTGGTGGCACCCATGGTCCCTTGAACAGTAGCTCTTAAAACATCCTTCAACTCCCAAAAGCCTTCCCATGGGCCGTGGTCATGAGCACGAGCCGTGAAGTGACTCGTGAAGGGGAGCCTTGTCTTGGTACCTTTCTAGGGCACACTGCCATGTCAACCATGGGTGGCACCACTACTCATGGTTTCCACTATGGGTCGTGAAGAGCCTCGTGGTCATGATAGGCAGCGGCTAGGCCTAGTTTTAGGCAGCCTTGGTCCCCTAAGCATGGCCTTCACCCAAAACCCTTAGCCCTTGCCCTTAACCCTTGACATTAACCCACACGTTTAGGCTCTAGTTCACTTACTAATTTTTTGGGTCTTTACAGAAAGCCTAGTGATAACTTGATCCGACCTTAGAATTGAAAGAAGCGGTACTTAGAAAGTCCATTAGGCTTTCTCCCAAGGGGGAGATGGTTTTCTTAGATAGCAAGGTCGTTGAGTGTTCCTAATGTTCATGATTTGGGTTTACTTGAATTTCTCACCCTTGAAAGGTGTAATGAGTTTGGGAAGTTTAATCCCCGTCTTGTAGGCCCAATGTGTTGGTAAGGGTGCTTATGAGCTAGGTTTCCTAATGAGTTGGCATCGGTGCATCCGGTTTTCCATGTCTCTATGCAGCAAGAAGTGTGTTGGAGATCCAACATTCATAGATCCCTTAGAAGGGTTGGGAGTTAATGAGTTCCTCATGGTTTGTTCTTTGAGTGAAGTCATGTATGTTTTAGATGTTTTCATGATTTCTTTACGACCCAGGGGTACACTTTACATGCCACATGGCGTATAAGACCCCGAGAGGCCTCATACAAGCCACTTAGCTTATCATAACATAAGTTAATAAAAAAATGGTGCGGAAATTTAAAACATTTTCAATAACATCAAAGTTTCATAAAACGAAGCGGAATTCTTTAACACTTGTCTCAAACCATATAATACTTGAAAGACATAGGGACACAACCCATACAATAGTTCTAACATAAAAATTAAAGGCATAAAGGAAAGGTAGTCAAATCCTTGAATGCTATGAGGACTCACCAAATCTTCACTCCTTGCTCTACTATTAACCTAGCCACGAGGATGCAAGTCAATATCGCCAGACCCTACATTTGATAAGAATGTAGGCAATAGTATGCGTTAGTAAAAAAATGTATTAAATATGATGGCTAGCATAAATCATCAACATAACCATAACATAGGCATTAGTCAACATAAGACATATACCATTAGCATGAGAGATAACAACATAAGTCATAAGCGTAATCAATGCACCTAAATCATCATATCATAGGAGGAACACTTCCCAAGTAACTTCAACATGTTCTTACTCAATAGATAGGTCATCCACCTATAGTCATACATATCAAGGAGGACAATTCAAGAAACAACCCAAGCTAATCTAACATCATAACAAGTAATTTCATACAAAAACATATTTACAATACTTCCTTGAAATAATCTTGTTTCATCATAACTATGCTACTTTGATTAGGGATTAGTGCCTCATTAGCTATTCTTACTATTTATGGAAAAGTACTTCTTTACTAGTCCAAGACACATCATTACTCATGAATGGTTACGATTTACCAATTCAAGGCTACCAAGGAAAATCACCTCATTATGCTAGACCAAGCTATCATGGAAACCATACTCTCATGCAAGTCCAAGCTACTCAAGGAAGGGTACTACTGCTCAATCCAAGCTATCACGAAATGGTGTGGCCTCACCGAGTCAAGATATCATGTAAGCATCCTCTCATGCTAGATCAAGCAAACCATTGGAAGGGTACTATTGCTCAATCCAATGCTATACATGAGATCTACTAACTCAAGCTACCATGCATGGTCTTGTCTTACCAAGTCAAGCTATTCATGAAGGGATTTCATATCACTACTTCAAGCTATCATAGTTCATACATGCTTAGATTCATTTTAGGTGAGCAAGACTTTCAACCTAGAATTATTTTATGTGAGAGAACCTTTCACATTATTCATTCATACATACATAGACTAGATCATGTGGGTAAATCCTTCCACAAAAATTCTATCTACAATTCAACAATCATCATATAGCATTACTCTCAAAGCCTTACTAGACATAATTCAACATTTAAGCTTTACTCTCAAAGCTCTAATAATCATCATTCATCATGTGTTCCTCAATCTCAAGACATCTCTAATTATAGTAAATCATACAAGCTTTACTCTAAAAGCCCTACGAAACATACTTCATCATGCAAGCTCTATTCTAATAGCCATAATCATCACATACTTATCATACATGCCTTTATCTCGAGACAACTCTATCCTCAAAGCCTACAAGTCATAATTCATCATATATACTTGATTTCAATCAATTCATGTTTACATGCTTACTCTCAAGCAATTCATATCTATATACTCTAATATCAAGCAATCTATCATGTATTTCATTAATCCTAGAAGATTACATCTAAATCCTCAATTTCCCCTTTCATGGCATAAAACCTATTTATATCAAATTCAACTTCGAATCATAGGTTAGGCATGGATGCATGTACAATCATACTAAAAACATGAAATTCTATCATAAACAATCATAAACAACCATAATCCACTCAATTGGATCATAACCCATAACATTAGAAGAAACCCTAATTAGAATTGGGGAATTCTTCTTCTACATAGGGGAAATCATTTGGCTCCATGGATGAAAGGATTCCATGGATGAATAAACCATGATACATTGATTACAATGCCCACAAATCTTGGAAGAATGGAGACCTGACTTGACCGAGCTTGACCCTTTTCTGCTTCTTCTTCAACTTTCTAGAGAGAGAATTATTTGAAAGACGACCCAATTCTTTTGATGAGTTTGACAGAATGACTTGAATGACTTAATTTGTCTAAAGTACTTATATAGGTGGTCTAAGATAGGGTAAAATGACACCACTTAATTTTAATTACAACATAAAAGTTCCATTTTCCCCCTGAAATAACCATCCAGGCTAACCCACGAGACCACGTTGACAGGAAGTGGATGGACCTACAGTCCATCCTGGTCAAATGTGGTCTGAGTTCAGAGACTCAGCTGCCCACCCACGATACTACCAGGGCACCTGCGATGCATGGCCTCACCTACGAGCCGTGGTTGGTCTGTTAGAAGTGGCATTTTGACTTCTAACATGCTATGCCCTCTAAATCAAATTTGGAGTGATAAAATTAAGCTTGAGATTAATGATCTAAAATCTTTACCCCTCATTCTAGAAACTGAGCATAGATGTGAATCTCTCTGAAGTTTATGAGTAAAGGTCATGAAAACAATTCTAATAAAAGAAAAATTATCATGATATTGTAATGAATTAACTTTGAGGAATACGCTACAGTATGAATGGATTGATGTACCTCCTTAACTCTTTCGTAGGACATAACTATCTCATTCTCAACACTTGACTTGATTTCTCAACTTTTAATCTCCCCCTTAGGTTTGAAGCTGACACTTTAAAACTATGGATCTATCCATCATCTCTAAACTGGTCTACATTTACAAATCAGGAAAGACTTATCACATGGCTATTGAACACTCCGTATGAAGGTACTAAAATTCCTCCTAAGACCTCGTTCTAAGATACTTCTCTTAACCACTTATTGATGGCTTATAATGTCACTTAATCTAACTATTAATCATTGGCCTTCTCCTTGTTAGCCTACTAATAACATCCTTCTAAGCTCATGTCAACCTAACTGGAGGAAGCTTTGGACTTTATTTACGAGGCTCATCATTAGCTATATAAAATCATTTCTACAAAACTCTTAAGAGTAAAATTAATGATTACATTATCCTACTCCACATTGATAACTCAAATATGCTATTTGGGCATACATGAAAATTCATTAACTTAATTGGAACCACGTATGATTACATGCAATCTCGGGTGCACCTGTTAGTGCTCTTGTTAGTCTTATAACATAGTAACACTTCACCACTCTTATCTAAAACTTAGAATCTCATACTTGTACCACTCACATTCATTGTAACTAACCTCTTAATTCCTATCCTACTTTATGTCAAGTCTACAAGATAAGATCTCCAAACTAACATCATCACCCTCATAAGACTAGCCTAGATCTATCACCTCATGAATACTTTACTGTATTATTAAACACCTATACTTGGTCCTCACTAACTCAATGTTACATTGACATAAACTCCCTTCTTGTTAAAGTATACGTTAACTCATCCAACTAGTAACTCTTACTCTATCTGGTATCATGAAATCTACACAAACTCATCACTAATTAGTCTACCTATAAGGGAAAACTCCGCATTAATAACTTAGTAGGTGCATGACTACAACAACATAATTTGCCTCATACTATCTTCCTTTCTTAGATTACAATACCTCAGCATTCAATTCTTCTAACTCTGGGCACTTTTACTACTACTACTGATAACATTGTAACTCATACTATCTCTTTGGGTGAAAACACTACCCAAGCTCTAAAACATACTTCCTCATAATGGTCTAAATTGAAATGAGGTTTATGAAAAATAGCGTGGGAATACATCTCACTTTTAGCTCGAACGCGTGATGCATATGAATTAAAAGTTCATTCTTTCGAATCTTCACACTTAAGCTCACGCACGCGCTTCTCTCACGCCCGTCTAAGGTCTCTTTACTTTTCTCAAGACTTTTGCTAAAAGTAACTCATCCATAAGGATCCAGTCTTTACTTTTCAACTATGTTAAGTATGAGGGGTAGTCACATGGATAAGAGGAACACACGAGTTAGAGTAGGTTCCTTATGACACAACTCTATTGAATGATTTAGAGTATGAAAGAAGGAAAACTTTTATTAAATGTCTATAGTCCCTCATTTATAGAAGTGGGGCCCTCACAACCATAAATAAGATCCTACTTGACACGGCTTCATAGACACCCTAGGACGCTTGAACTTTGTGCTTTAATACCAAGTTTGTCACAACCCAAATCTACACCCTAGATGTGGCCGGCACTCGAGAACCATTGTTGGTTACCAAGCGAACCCTCATCGTGGCTGAAAACAAGAGGAAGACTAACTCAAGCATACATAAGCTTAAAACTGAATTAAAATTCATTGAACTCAAATACTCAACTTTAAAAAGTATGAACAATACTCAAAAGAAATTAAATAAAGAAAACAATCCTCAACTATGTCTATCTATGAAGGCTCTATTATTCAAGATGGATGTAGGGACAAGACCCGTGACATCTCAAGATAAGTGACTACAAAGTAAATGTGGAGACCTCTGGAATACAAAGAGGCTCACCAAAGCAAACTCAACTGTAAAGTGATCTGAACGAAGCTCTTGTTGATAATCCTTAAAACCTGTATGTGCATCATAAAAGGATGCATGTCAAATGACATCAGTACATGGAATGTACGAGTATGAAATATGGCTGAGTAAACAAATAACTGAACTGAATGACTGAAATCAACTCAACTGAATCAATGCATGAGCATGAAGTGAAAACCATTTAAGCTTTAGAATAAAATATACAATGAATGCAACATGTAAATAATATACTTTACTTGTGGGGAGTTTCTCTAACCGACAACCATTACCATGAGACTAGCAATGATACAACATTTTGCCTCACGTTGTCAGGGCCATCCAATACATTGACAGGGTATAGGATGATATTGTGACTATGGATCAATCTAATTAGCCTTATCAGATAGAGTGATGAGTCGCATGAAGAATCAATGCTATCCTATCCTATGGTGACTACGTAGTTCTATGGGACTTCAGAATCATAAAAGACTCTAACCCAACTAGGTACTTGATAATACTCTCAAAAAAATTAATATAACTTTGTGCTCAATTCACCCATTATGAATAATGGACTTCTTACATTACTTGAAATACTTTTCAAAACATGAGACATGTTTACCTTCTTGAAAACATGCACTTATGAACTTATCTTTCAAGTCCAATAATTAACATAGTACATATGGATATGTATATTAATTAATAAAATAACATTAGAAAATCTTATGTCTCTATGGAGTAGAACTTTTAAACTTTTTCTCAAAACACATCTTTACTTCCTCAAAAACTTAGTTTAAAACTCAAGTGTTGTCTTTGAAAAACTTCTCAAGATTTATAACCCAAAATAGGGTTCATGCTGAATTATAGACCTGAACAAATCAACTCACGGATCTAAATAAAAATATAGAAACTCAATACTTAGGAATAGAATTTTAAAAGAATTAGGAATTCAATAACTCAAAATCAACTTATCTCAAGAATACTCAAATCTAGGGGTAGAATCCTAGATTTATCTTTTACTATTTTGAAAGTAGATGTAGGGCGTGAGGAAGAACTTGTACAACAATATGATAGCCTTACATACCTGGAAGAACAAGGTTCTTGAAGAATTTTGATGAATCTTGAAGAAGAACTTCATTAGAAGTCTTGAAACCCTATCTTGAAGGAGAACAATCAAGATAACCTTTCTTGAGATTCTTGAATTAGTTACTGGAAATCTCTATTGCCAAGAATTATGATTTTCATTACTGATTCATAATAGTATGGAGGAATTTGAGTTGGAAAGAACGAAATTTTTGGAGAAGGACTTACCTTGAAGAAAAATCTTGAAAAAATTGAAAGAATCTTGAATGGAGTCTTCTAGTTTAATTTTTCCTAATGGTTTTTCCCTAGAGTTTGAGAGAGAAGAGAATGATGGATTTAAAATGAAAATCTGATTGTTTTTAGCCTTATATTAGTCAAGAAATTTGTTTACTTTTTTCTTGGAGGTAAAACGACAAAAATACCTATTTTAATATTTTCCCGTCGGCTAATTCGTCACTACACTGTATCAATTACTAAAATGGTCATAACGTTTTACTCAAAAATTGAATTTATGCGACATTTGTGGCGTTGGAAAGTAGATTCAAATACTTTTAATTTGATAGGTTATGTGCCACGTAACTCTTTATATTCTAGGAGATATAATAGTTTGAAGTTGACCCAAGTAGAATCTTACATCAAAACTTAATCGATAAGTGAACTTTCAACTCTACTTTGTGCTAGGGGATTCTACTGACCTTAATTCATATCCAAATCATTCCCACACTAAAGAATTTAACCTTACACATATGGAAAATTTAAGAATCAACTGATATGACCCTACAAGTAACTGAAGAATGGTTCGGGTCTTAACTTAGAAATTTTCGGGGTGTTACAATATCTCCCCCTTGGGATCATTTGTCCTCGAATGACGGCTGAACTAAGAATGGAAGGGGTTACTCTTACTATATTCAAGCCTAACTCAAAATCACAAAGTACTTAACCTAGGGTGATTATTCTGATAAAAATCAAAAGATTCGGGTTCTATACCTCTATAGGGAATCACATCCCAAGAACACTACTTCTTACCAATACATTCAACTAATTAACCTTGAGCTCATATCACGAAACACCTAATGTATCACGCATTGTCCACATGTTACCAACACTTCATTCAACCCTAGTACTATAATCACTTCGTGGACTTCTACTAACTAACCTTTATAATAATTCTTCATTCTCTCGTCACTTCTACCAACATAACTTTCATGCAGTATTACTAGTAAAATGACGTATTACTCATCGTAAAACCTTGTCTCCTTCTTCCTTCAAATTGATAACCTTAGATGGAATAAACACACCGTCACCATCACAATAAGAAATATCAATCCTCCTTTCTCTCCTTCACACAACTACTATCTACAACACCACCCTGAACTAAAAAGGATCACTACGAGATCTTTAGGACGAAAGAGCATAAGTACGATTCATTCGAGATATCTGATAAAAGAATATGCATGGCATAACATTTTTTTCTAGCCATTAAGGGTAAATCATGAATTTTTTAGACTGAACATATTTAGTGACTTGAATGCTTATATGAATAGGTTCGTATCATGAGGCTGATATCCATAACTTTATGGATTAAGCTTGAGATTAATGGGCTAAAGACTTTGCCCCTCATTCTAGAAACTGAGCATAGATGTGAATCTCTTTGAAGTGTATGTGTGTAGGTCATGAACACAATTCTGATATAAGAAACATGACTTAACTTTTAGGAATACACTAGAGTATGAATTGATTGATGTACCTCCTTAACTCTTTCGTAAGACATAACTATCTCATTCTTAACACTTAACTTGATTTATCATCTTATCATCTCCCCCTTAGGTTTGAAGCTTACACTTTAAAACTATGGAACTATTCCATTATCTCGAAACTGGTCTACCTTTGCAAATCAGGAAAGGAGTATCTCATGGCTACTAAACTCTCCATATGCAGGTACTAAGATTCCTCCTAAGACCTCGTTCTAAAATATTTATCTTAACCTCTTTTCTTTGGCTTCTAATGTCACTTAATCTAACTATTAATCATCGGCCTTCTTCTTCTTAGCCTACTAATAACATCATTCTAGTTTTATATCAACCTACCTGGAGGAAGCTTTGGACATTATTTAAGAGGCTCCTCATTGACTGTATAAAATCCTTTCTACCAAACTCTTAAGGGTAATAATTAATGCTTACATCAGCCTACTCCACATTGACAACTCAAATATGCTATTTAAGTATACATGAAAACTCATTAAATTAATTGGAACGTCGTATGATTACTTGAAATCTCGGGTGCACCTCTTAGTGCTCTTGTTACTCTTATGACTTAGCCACACTTCACTACTCTTATCAAAATGTTAGAATCTAATACTTGTACCACTCACATTCATTGTAACTAACCTCATAATTCCTCTCCTACTCTATTTCAAGTCTACCAGATCAGATCTCAAAACTAACATTGTCACCCTCATGTTTCCATTCTTTTGATCACGGCGTTCATCTCAAATTCAAGCTTAATGTTTATTACTACACCAGGATATCAATATGATTGATCTCTTCCTATACTAAATTACAACTACTAGATACAAATTAAGAAACAGTCACCCACTACAACCTCATGACAAGTAGTCAATCTTTATCTCTCAGTCTTCATACATACAATTTACTGTCACATTTCCTTTCTCAATTAATGTACTACTTACATATTCTCTATACATCATTACTTAATTAGTGTTATGATCCTCTGAATATCATGGGCTATCCCTTAAAAACCATAAGCTTGACTTGGATCTATCACCTCATGAATACTTTACTCTTTTATTAAACACCTATACTTAGCCTTCACTAACACAATATTACATTGACATAAATTCCCTTATTATTAAAGTATACTCTAACTCACCCTACTAGTAACTCTTACTCTACCTTCAATCATGAAATCTACACAAATTCATCACTTCTTAGTCTACCTATAAGGGGAAACTCTTCCTTAATAGCTTACTGGGTGCATGATGACAATAATATATTTTGCGTCATCACTATCTTCCTTTCTTAGATTACTATACATATGCATTCAATTCTTATAACTTTGGGCACTTTTACTACTACTACTTATAACATTTTAAATAATACTATCTCTTCGGGTGAAAACACTACCCAAGCTCTAAATCATACTTCCTTATAAGAGTCTCATTTGAAACGAGGTTTATGAAAAAGAGTGTGGGAATACATCTCGTTTTTAGCTCGAATGCGTGATGCATATGTATTAAAAGTTCATTCTTTCGAATCTCCACACTTAAGCTCACTCACGGGCTTCTCTCAATCCCCTCTAAGGTCTCTTGACTTTTATGAAGACTTTTGCTAAAGGTAACTCATCCATAAGAATCTAGGATTTACTTTTCAACTACCTTGAGTATGAGGGGAAGTCGAATGGATAAGAGGAACGCACGAGTTAGAGTAAGTTCCTTATGACACAACTCTATTGCACGATTTAGAGTATGAAAGAAGGGAAACTTTTCTTAAATATCTATAGTCCCTCATTTATCGAGTTGGGGCCCTTCACAACCTTAAATAAGATCTCACTTGACACGACTCCATAGACACCCTAAGACACTTGAACTCTGGGCTCTGATACCAAGTTTGTCACGACCCGAGTCTACACCCTGGACGTGGCCGACACTCGAGAACGATTGGTAATCCCTAAGCAAAACTCATCATGGATGACTACAAGCGGAAGACTAACTCAAGCATACATAAGCTTAAAGCTGAATTAAATTCATTGAACTCAAATACTCAACTTTAAATAGTCTGAACAATACTCAAAAGAAAGAAAATACAGAAGAAACTCCTCAACTTTGTGTATCTATGAAGCCTCTATTCCTCAAGATGGATGTATGGACAAGACCCACGACATCTCGAGATAAATGACTAGAAAGTAAATATAGAGACCTCTTGAATACAAAGAGGCTCACCAAAGCTAACTCGATTGTAGACTGATCTCAACAAAGTTCTTGTTGATAATCCTTAACACCTGTGTCTGCATCATAAAGGGATGTAGGTCGAATTACATTAGTACATGGAATGAACGAGTATGTAATATGACTGAGTAAACAAATAAGTGAATTGAATGACTAAAAGAAACTCAACTGAATCAATACATGAAAATGAAGTGAAAATGATTTAAGCTTTACAATAAAATATACAATGAAAGCAACATGAAAATTATATATTTTCCTTGTAGGGGATTTATGTAACCGACAACCATTACAATGAATCTTGCAATGATACAACGTATTGCCTCACGTTGCCAGGGCCATCCTATACTTTGTCGAGGTATAGGATGATATCGTAACTATGGATCAATCTAATTAGCCTTCTTAGAGGCAGTGAGGAGTCGCATGAAGAATCAACGCTATCCTATCCTACGGTGGCTACATAGTTCTATGGGACTTCCAAATCATAAAAGACTCTAACCCAACTCAGTGCTCGTTACTTCTCCCAAAATAATAAATATAACTTTGTGCTCAATTCACCCATAACAAAGAATGAAGTTCTTACATTACTTGAAATACTTTTCAAAACATGAGACATGTTTACCTTTTTGAAAACATGCACTTATGAACTTATCTTTCAAGTCCAATATATAACGAAGGTACATATGAATATGTATATATATGAATAAAATAACATTAGATACTATTAATTATTTATGAAATAGAACCTTTAACCATTTTATCAAAACTCATCTATACTTCCTCAAAAATTTACTTTAAAACTCAAGTGTTGGCTTTGAAAAACTTTTCAAGATTTATAACTCAAAATAGGGTTCATGCTGATTTATAGACAAGAACAAATCAACTCAAGGATCTCAACAAAAGTATAGAAACTCAATACTTAGGAATAGAATTTCAAAAAATAGGAATTCAAGAACTCAAAATCAACTTATCTCAAGAATACTCAAGTCGAGGGGTAGAATCTTAGATTTCTCTTACTGATTTGAAAGTAGATGTAGGGCGTAAGTGTAGCGACCCTTTCAGAAGGATACTTCCACTTAAAGAAGAAATCTAAGTTAATACTTGCGACATTTAAAAGAGATTAACGAAGGCATATTGATTATAATCTAGTAGAGAAATTAGGTTCATAAAAAAATGGTTAAGGATGTGCACCCTGCCCATTTAAACATTTATTTTTGTCAAATTGAAACAGCATAGAATTTTAACTTATGGCGGAAAAACCCTTCCAAGATAATCAAAGCAAATAACTTACGAGATTTTCATGTATATATTATCCTCACACTTAAAAATGATATAAAAATAATATTACCCTTTCCGAGTACCAAAATTAGCCGGTTCATGCTTCACACAAACATTCAAAACAAATAGTAAATTTATTATATTACAAGACTTTGGTTTACACACCCCAAAAGAACAAAATATATTGCCATACTTATATTACAACCCCTGGTGATATGATCAAATTAGCTCTCAAAATTTCATGTAAATATACAACACATATATCATGTACAAGTCCCAAGGTTTAAGCATAATATAGATTCCTATATCCAAATGTGATCTTCCTTAAGGCTCTCAAAATCTCCATCTCCAATGGACGACTTCATGCATCCTCTCAAACATTCCCTACGATAGAAACAACTATCGCTAAGCATATAGCTTAGTGGTGAAAAAACTATAGGTTCGGAGCCCTCAGATTCACCAAGCTACCTTTCTCAAGTCATGGGAAGCACAATTGAAATATAATAAATAAATCAAGTAAACAATATATAAAGAGTATCAAGTTTGATATTGAAAGGTCCAAATGTCAATAACACTCATAGCACCATTTTCCAAAAGATTCAATAACAAGGCTCGCCCAATATATACATCATGTCGTCACACCAAGAACAAGCAGGTATCAAGAAGGGTCAAACCCAATAATCAAGAGAACCAAGAACCATATTAAAAATGGCTTTCCAGTTCGTACTTAAAATGGACAACTTCAATTCTTAAGACGGACTAAAAATCCCGAGTCAAGATGGAAAATGATCCTAATCAAGAGGCATGCAAATAGTGAAAGAGTCACAACCACAAGAAGGACATGGTCCCAACAAGAGTGTCAACTGATCAAACAATCCGTACAAGTGGAGGAGTTACAGTTTTTAATGTCTTAAAGGATACCAGCACGACAATGCAAAGTGACAAGAGGTAACTAAGGTACCAAGATAAACTTTCAGATATACCAGTAGGTAAAAAGAGTACAAGTACAAGTTTATACACAAACCTCAGTGTTTAGCTTAGAAACCGTCCAACACAACTTCAAGAGTTCAAACCGTAGACCTACCAACGTATCAAGGTCCTCAACTTGTTCACGAGTATATGCAACCTTAAAAATAAAATTAAATAACTTCTTTAATTCCTAGTAGCTCAATAATGTTGATGTAAAATAGGATTATCATCACAAGTAAGATTAGCCTGTACAAATACGACTATGCTCTCAAAACAGTAATTATGCCCAGCATAGTACCTCATGTCGCAACTTAGATTTGAAAACGAAAATGGCAAAATTGGACTGTATATCCTTCATGAAAGATGTAGGTACATATATTAAGGTTCTAAATAATCAAGAATTACCGCAAAATATATTGTGTACAAAAATATAAAATCAAAACACTAACAGTTGATCATACATGATTTCAAATTCCGAAATCTGGACAGAACTCATCCTATGTTGCGTCCCATATATCGAATCCATAACAGCTAAAGTAGAGTTTTACATACACATAAGAGTTGTAGGTATATGAATTATCTTCCCAAATCATATTTATTTACTGTAAACTAAGTTCTAAAGAACGAGATATGCTTAAAATACTAAAAACTACCCAGCTCGGAAATAGATTTCATCACTTACGAAAGGGAAGGGTGTGTATCGAATTCAAGCCAAAAGGACCAAGTTTTTATCTTGTGATTTTGAAGAACAATCTGTTTACATAGAGTTCTAAGGTTCTTAGACTTCAGGGAAACTAATTTCACAAGAGGAGTTGTGAAAATATATTCCACAAGTGATGTTTATCACATACACAGCTGTTACTAAAAAGTGGCTGCCCAAATAAAAGTGTGCTGCCCAAAATGCATACATATATACCTATATGTATATCCTTCACCTCCTTTTTAAGTTATAGGTAATTATAATTATAATATTACGCAAATACCCCAATACAATCCCTTAAATTACGATCACATTTTATGTTAAGCAAGTTTGCAAATATAACAACATTTCAAGTTTCCAAAATGAGAGTAAAACATACTGTAGTAATTAAGAAATGGTGTATCTACAAGTGACTCTTGGTTAGTATTTAGGGGTGTTACAACTCTCTCCCCCTTAAAGAAATTTCATCTCAAAATTTACCTTAAAGTAGTCCCGAAACAAGTGTGGATACTGGGTCCTCATGTCTTCTTCTCTCTCCCGGGTTGCTTCTTTTCCAGAATGGTTCCTCCAAAGTACCTTTACTAAGTGGATTATCTTGTTTCTAAGTTTCTTTAATTATCGAGCTTCAATTCAGATAGGTTCTTCATTATAAGTCAAGTCAGGATTAACGTCAATAGATTCAACTGGAAGAACATGCGATGGATCAGAACAATATCTTCTGAGCATAGAAACATGGAAGACATAGTGGATCTTGTCTAACTCCGGTGGCAAATCTAATTTATATGCAACTGGTCCAACCCTTTCAAGTATCTCATAAGGTCCGATAAATCGGGGACTAAGTTTTCCTTTTTGGCCAAATCTCATAATCTTTTTCCATGGAGACACCTTTAAGAATATTTTATCTCCAACTTGATATTCAATGTCACACCTTTTAAAATCCGCGTATGACTTTTGTATTTCTAAAGAAATCTTTAGACGATCCTTGATAATTTTTACCTTGTCCTTTGTTTGTTGCACAATTTCAGGACCAACAAGCTTTCTTTCACCAACTTCACTCCAACAAAGAGGGGTCGGCATTTTCTTCCGTATAAGGCTTCATAGGGAGGCATTCCAATAGTCGATTGGTAAATGTTATTGTGAGCTAATTCTATCAAAGACAAATGTTTGTCCCAACTACCCTCAAACTCCATAATGCAAGCTCGAAGCATATCCTCCAAAATTTGTATCACTCTTTCCGACTGACCATTTGTCTGAGGATGGAACGAAGTGATAAATTTCAACTTAGTACCCAAAGCTTCCTGCAAGCTGCCCCAAAATCTAGATGTAAACCTTGGGTCTTGGTCAGATACAATAGTCACAGGGATCCCATGTAGTCTTACAATCTCATTAATGTACAACTCAGCTAAATGTTCAAGTGAGTAATCCATCCTAGTTTCTAAGAAATAAGCACTCTTGGTTAGCCTGTCCACTATCACCCATATTGCATCATGATTTCTTTAAGTGCGAGGAAGTCCAGAAACAAGGTCCATAGTTATTCTCTCCCATTTCCATTCCGGCATCGACAAGGGATGTAGTAAACTGACTTGGACCTGATGTTCTTCCTTTACTTGTTGACAAACCAATCATTTGGAAATGAACTTTGCAATGTCTCTCTTCATACCATTCCATAAATAATGTTTTTTGATGGTCTGGTACATCTATGTACCTCCAGGATGCTTTGCATATGATGGAGTATGTGCTTCATTTAATATCTTTCTCCTCAATTTTTTATCATTAGGGACGCAGAATCTATTTTGATAAAATATGACACCATCCTCCGTTAATGTAAAATCAAGATTTTCCTCATTTTGTACTTCTCTGGTTAGTTTTACAAGTTTCTCATCTAACTTTTGTGCTTCTTTCACCTGTTCAAGTAATATTGACTTTACTTAGAAATTAGCAATAACTAAACCATTTGAATCAAGTGTAAAACAAACATTCATGGCTCTTAACTCAAGGAGCACGGGCAAAGGATGCAAAGAAATGCTTGCGGAGGATTTCTGACTTAAGGCATCTGCAACCACATTAACTTTACCTGGATGATAATCAACTTATCCAAGAATGGGAATATGAAATCATGAATTGAACTAGTCTTATGCATGTATGATAGAATATGAATTGAATGATTAGAATTGGGACTCTATGATGAATTATGCTTAGAATTGTCTATGATTAAGGCTTATGAATGATGGGTATTGTGATCTAGACTAGTATGTTGATTGTGCTCGTTAAAATAGAATAGATTGAGGTTGAGTCTTATGATTCCTTCATGGATAGTTTAGTTATGTAGCTTGGGATAGTAGATCACATGGTAGCATGGGATTGAGGAATTAAGCTCTCCGAATGTTATCTTGAACTAGCATTGGTAGGATGCTTTTCATGGTAGCTTGCATTAGTATAGGCATGGTAGCCTAGGATTGAGGATCTATCCTCACCTATGGGTAGCTTGAACTAGCATTATTAGGATGCATTTCATGGTAGCTTGACTTGGTTAGGCCAAGATCAATTCAATTAGCTTAGGATTGAGACATCATACTCTCCTAAGGATAGCTTAGGGTTGAGGATTTACACTCTCCTAAGGATAGCTTGCATCTTATTGAATGGTTGCATGGTGGCTAGGTTGGTATACTTGTATCCTTTTTTTCATAGCTTGGATTGTATGATAGGATGTTTTCTATGGCAGTTAGGTATAGCATGATAGTATGCTACACTTTGATAGTCTAGAATGATAAATAGTTAGCATTGAGTAAGGTAGTCTAAAGGAGTACTTGGTGTGAATGGTATTATGGGATGTCACTCATACATTTCACAAGTATGACTTGAAGCTACTTATGAAGTGCCCTCTTATGTGATGTATGACTAGCTTGGATTGTTGCTATAATTGCCTTCCATGGTAGGATTGACTTAAGATGATAGTTCCTTGTCAATATGAAAGTAAGCCAATAGTGATACCTAGAAATGGTAAATATGAATAGGGTGGCTTCAAGGTATGCTTAGTGTGTGTGTTATTATGGGATGCCTCATATACATTGCATAAGTGTGCTTTGAGGTTACTTAGGGGTTTAGTGCTCTTATGTCATGAAAACCTAGGTCTTAACTATGAAGGTGGACTATGACCAAGAATGACCAAAGAGAAGGTACTTAGCTTAGATAGTATTAAGGGATGCTATCTTGGCCTTGCACAAGTATGCTTGATGGTGGCTTGTGAAGTAGTTCACTTGAAATATGAAAGACTAAGGGTTAAAGTATGAACTTATGTACGTCTTTTGATGAATTGTTATGATATGATGCTTATGTTGGAGTTTATGTTATGATTATGTTATTGTCTCTTATGATTATGTCTTATGTTGACTAATCCCTTTGAGATGTTTTATGTTGGTATGTTAGCTTTCATACTTGGTACATTTTGTACTAACGCATATTGCCTACATTCTAATCAAATGTAGGGTGTTGGGAGATTGAGTTGCTTGGAGGATAGGTTTCTAAATGCAAGAAGATTGAAGATTGGTGAGTCCTCATAGCTTCGAGGACAAACCCCTTTTGTTTCATTCATGTCCTTTCTTATGTTTTAGACTTTATGTGGGCTGCGTCCCAAGACTTTTATTCATGTTGTTCATAGATGGTTTGAGACAAAGATGTTAGAAAGACTTCCGCTTTTATGAAATGTTTTTGACATTATGCTTTAAAGAAAGTTTTAAATTCTCCCTACTTTTCTACGATCTTATGATATGGTAATGCTAAGGGCTTGTATGCGACCCCTTCGAGGGTCAAGTACGCCGTGTTACGACTAGGGGGTGCTCTCGGGTCGTGACTAACTTGGTATTAGAGCATAAGGTTTTGGGATAAGTTTTAGGATGTCTCAAACTACGTCTAGTAGAGTCTTATTCATCGGTGTGATTTGCGACACATCTATGAATAGGAGGCTATGGGATGCTTAGGAAAAGTCTCACTTCTTCATTCTCTTAGTGGTGCCATAGGGTTCGGCTTTAGTAGGCCCCTTTCTAATCCGTGCCTTTGGTTGTTTCAGGGTATGGCTAATACTAGGGCGAATGCTAGGAGGGAAAGAGAAGACAATGGGGACCAAGAGATCCCTCCCCAAGTTCCAAATTAAGTTCCTCCTCAAGTTCCTATTAACCTTCCAATTGGGAATATCACTCTAGCGGAGTTTAGGGCTTCTATGCAATTGTTGGCTCAAGCCTTGACGGCGCAAGCCAATAGAGAGATGGTGGATTGGGCAAACCCTATAGGAGGAATGGGTGCTTGTAGAGTAAGGGAGTTTTTAAGGATGAATCCTCCAGAGTTCTATGGCTCCAAGGTGGAAGAGGATCTGAATGGGTTCATAGAGAAGGCTTACAAGACTCTTGTATTATGGGAGTGACTTCTAGGGAGAAAGCGGAACTAGCCGCTTACCAATTGAAGGATGTTGCTCAAATATGATATGAGCAATGGAAAGATGCTAGGCCGGTAGGGGCGGATCCCATAGAATGGGAAGCATTTAAGGAAGCATTTTTGGATAGGTTCTTTCCCCGGGAGTTAAGGGAGGCTAAGATGGAAGAGTTCATCAATCTCAAGCAAGGTAACACGAGTGTCAAAGAGTATGCCTTGAAGTTTACTCTTTTGTCTAAATATGCTCCCTACATAGTTGCAAATCCGAAGGATAAGATGAATAGGTTCTTATCGGGTGTGTCCGACATGGTAGCCAAAGAGTGTCGTACAACCATGCTTGTTGATAACATGGATATATCCCGCCTCATGATTCATGCCGAACAAATGGAAGAGGGAAAACTCAAGGAAGAGAAGTATAGGGAGAAAAAAAGGTCTAGGATGGATAATAATAAGTCTTTTCATGATGGGTCCGATGGACATGGTCATTCTAGGAATCGACAAAAGTTTTCCGGACAAGGTTATTCTAATGCTCCTAAGTATAAGGAAGATAGGGTGTCTACCCCTAGGTCACAAGGGAAAGGTAGTGAGTCCCTATGGCCTACTTGTTCTAGGTGTGGTAAGAGGCATGAGGGTAAGTGTTTGGCCGGTAGAGATGGTTGTTATGGATGTGGTGAGAGTGGCCACATGAAGAAGGATTGCCCAAAGGAAAAGGCTACTATAAGAGAGGGTAAGCAAGTTGCCCCTAGTGGTGGGGATGGTGAGCCTCCAAAGAGGAATATACTTTATGCTCTCCAATCTAGAGAAGATCAAGAGTGACCTCCTCATGTCCTTTTCCGGTATGTGCTTCTTTCATGTTTTAGAAAAAAAATCAGATTTCTTGTCTTTTATGACTTGTTATGTTGGACTTAATGTTTTCCTTGCCTTGATGGATGTTTAGAAAAGCATGTGTGGGCTTACTCCCAAGGGGGAGATAGTGTGCCTATTCCATAAGGTATTTACATGATTATGTGTTGTCCTGATTTCTTTGTATGTATGTTTATGAAGAAGTGTAGGCCTTGTTAGAATTGATCTGATTGCATTGTGTTGCCTCTTGTTGTAGCTAGGAGATGTTAGTTCCTCCTTGGAAATGAGTAAGTATGTCTCTTTCATGCATTTTGAGTTGGTAGATGTAGTTCCTACTTCCTTGAGTTGCATTGGGTATGTTTAGCTTGGAATTGAAGTTTTCTTCCTTGGTTGTGTGCATTCAGAGGTAGTGCATGCATGATGGGTTGTTAGCTGAGATTAAGGTCTTTATGAAATGTCTAAGGTATCATTCGAGGACGAATGTTCCCAAGTGGGGGATATTGTAACACCCCATAGAACCTAGTTAGACCTAGCTATTGTTTGATGGAATCTAGTAGGGCGAACTAGAGCC
>JAJOOO010006788.1:0-15903 GCA_029582685.1 Solanum piurae | reverse complement strand
TGAAACACCACAAAATAAAAGGAAAAAAATACAGAAAATGCTCTATTTTCAATCCTAAACCTATTAGTGTTTTTTAGCTAGAAATTTACAAAGTTAAAACTAAATCATCCTATTATAATATTATCTGTATATATGTGCTTTATATCCATAGGGATAAAAAAAGATAAGTATGATAACAATAGTTTACTTAAATAAGGAAATTATGTAATTAACCCCTGCGTCTATTAGTTAATTTTTTTTTAAGAACCCTAGCATAATTTGTAGCCTATGTGACAGGCTCGACTCAAAATGTATTGAGGGAAATTAATTCATCCTCTAAATTAACTAAGTCATCTCGAAGGACTATATCTATTAGTTAAGTATTATTAACTATAAAACTTTATTCTATTTATAAACGCAGTTAATTCGATGATCCAATAGCAATAAGCCATAAAGTAATAATGAACTTTTTAGTGCGAATTCAAATTTAATCGAATTTCAATATAATTATTCGGAGCCAATAAACTAATTTCAGATCCATTTGTATTAATAGTTCTAATAGATCACAGGCTGCAAGTTTCCTTCATTCAGTCTTCTGAGTCCTCTCTGTGTGAGAAAATAGGAAAAATGCACGGAAGACCACGCAAAGCTCCAACTCCAGAAGAGCAAGAAGCTTTTAGTATCAAAGCTTCCAAATTACGTTCTCTGCAATCACAGTTTCTCCAATTTCATCACGCCAAAATGTAATTTTTTTTAATTTTGTGTTCTTGATTTACAAAAAAGATTAATTTTTTATGCTGGTTTGCTATTTGTTTGTGGGGTTGTTTCAGATATACAAAGGAAGCTTTAGATGTAAGTGCAAAGTTGTTAGAGTCAAATCCTGAGTATTATACTGCTTGGAATTATAGAAAACTTGCTGTCCAGCATAATTTGAATCTACCTGAGGCGGAGAACAATGAGGAATCTGTTAAGTTAATTCTTGATGAAGAACTCAGATTGGTAAGTTGTTTTTTTGGATAAAAATGTTATCTTTCTAAATGGGTCGGATTGGATATTGAGAATTCATGTATTAGTATTTTCTTGATGGGAGGTTTTGTGGGAAGAGAAAGGAATGCTCAATTTTCTATTCTTAAAAGGGGCTGCTTGTTCTTTTTCTTTTTCTTTTTTTCTCTGCCCACCCCTTTTCCTTTTCTGATAAATCCTGTGCTTAAGTCCAAACAAATTCTAAGCTGGTTTTTGACATATTTTCTCTTGTTATGAATAATGTTATATGTTGTTGCTTTGAAGTGTAAGAAGTGTGTTGAATAACAATGCTTAGACAAAACCTAATGTGGCTCTTTTATCTGACTGAGTAAGAAGGATTGGTCCCCTGATAGGACGGAATAGCTTTAGAAGATTTGTATCTTGATTATGAATCTTCTACCAAATGGATCTGTGTCGAATGTATAATGAAACTTCAAGTATATTTTAACTTATTATGCTGTTGTGCTCTGTGTTGTCAAAGGAGCACTCAACTCCTGAAGCAAGGTGCAAAACTTGTTGATGCTTTAGTGTCGTCATCCAAGTTCTAAGGCATACTTTACCTTGCCAATGAGTGTAATCCTGAAGAGCCGACATGCACCCAAGGGTGTGGCAGTGATCAATGAAGTAGTTGAGAGTCATGAGGCCTCAGGTTCAATTCCCAGTGGAGACCAAAAATACTAGGTGATTTTTCCCATCTGTCCTAGCCTTGGTGGACAGAGTTACTTGGTATCTGCTGCTGGTGGGAGGTGGCAGCAGGTATCCCATGGAATTAGTCGAGGTGAGCGAAAGTTGACCTGGACACCACGGTCATAAAAAAAAATCCTGAAAAGGCAACACTGAACAATTGATATTTCACTTCATCCTATCTTTTCTTCATTTTTGTTGTCCATACATTTGTTATTCATAATCATACTTATAATTAGTAGCCTTGAACTACACATATATATTTGTATTTTTTCTCCATTAAAGGCCTGGCATGAAACCTCAACGGACCTTTAGAATTTGTTTGTGTTGTTCGCCTTTGATAACGCTATTCTTAGGTGGTTTAACTAAGAACAAAGCTTGTTATCATCATCAATTAATTTTCTGTGTGGTTTTATCTGTGATTCAGCTAAAATTTTGCATGTTGATTAGGTAGAGAATGCATTGAAGAAGAATTTCAAGTCTTACGGAGCATGGCATCACCGTAAATGGGTGCTGAGCAAAGGGCATTCTTCCACAGACAAGGAATTATTGCTTCTGGGTAAGTTCCAGAAAGCAGACTCCCGCAATTTTCATGCATGGAATTATAGAAGGTGATGACCTGGATTGAGCTGAACGCAAATTACTGGACTGTTGCATTCTGCCTGACACTTCTTTTTGGCAACTCTTTCAGGTTCGTCACAACATTGAAGAACATACCAAATGAGAAGGAGCTAGAATACACTACCGACATGATATATGATAATTTCAGCAACTATTCTGCTTGGCACAACCGCAGGTATGGTGATATCTATTACTTATTCTTTTTGGTTCACTCTCATTAAGATCTATTTCCTGAGTAGAAAAAGTTCTCTAGGTTGAGATTGTGTTAATCATGCTGCTCTAGTGCAAAAACTAAAGTCAATAACATACTAAGAAGGCAGGAAGACAGGCATACCCCTCGAAGAAAAAGTTATGTTATTTTAACAAATGGGATACTAAACATGTAGCTCTACCCCAGTTATCCAATCTTCTTATTTAGACAGGTCATTGCCACATATTCATGCCCTTATCATGTGTTGCAAAAGTGTGGACAAGACTTCTTCTTTTGGCGTATTTGATGGACAGGTTATACAACAATATGTGTTATAGCATGGCTCTAGTAAGCACATTGATATGAAAATTCTATTGGTTTAAGAGCCCATAGTTTCATAACTGTGTTATTTTTTATTGGCTCCCAGATGCACTCGTCGTTTAAAAAATTAAGTTATTAAGTATCACATTCCATTTTAACTCATGACAAACTCTCATTCTGATCTATATTCTACTACGTTGCGTCTCTTATCTCTTCCAAAGGTTCATCTCCCCATAATGACTCGTATACAGTGTTCTTCTTTCTCATTTGCTGAAGGAAAAAGCAAAAGGATATTCTCCCAAGGACAATGTATTTACAGAAGAGTATGAGTTTGTGCGCCATGCTCTTTTCACAGATCCAGATGATCAAAGTGGTTGGTTTTATCATCTGTGGCTTCTTGATCAGACAGTTAAACTAGAGACATTGTTGGTTTCTTCATGGCCACCAAATGGCAGTTATCTTTCTTTATCCGTGGATGGATCGTTTGGAGATTGCTCTTTATCACCCTTTACCAGTCTTCAGACTAATACTAGAACACTTCCACTCATTCTCTATTTCAGCGAAGCTGTTGAGAATATATGCTCATCTACAGTAGTAATCGAATGTGAAAATATTGCGAGTAATGAGCTCGTTTGGAGATCACTCTCAGGAGATGGAGCTGGGTCTGCTCAAGCTTGGTTGACATATCTTAATTTTCCCGAGGAACATGCACATTCTGAAAAGGCTTACCAAGTAAAGGTCAGCCTTGTTCGTTCCCAAGGCAATTTCTCTTCAACTGGTGTTCATCATGGAGATTCTTCTCATATTGAATTTTCAGTGTCTGTACCACCTCGTCGTTCAGAACATGTTGATTTGAAAAATGAAGGGAAAATCTCTTGGAGTGATGAAAGTTTCTGCACTCATGACACACAGTTTCTTGAGTCAGTTCTGGTTAACTTGTTCCATCTGGAAAGAACCAAGATAGATGAAACAGTGGTGGACTATCAGTGGAATATTACGACCATCAATAATGAGATATCACACTGTAGGGAGTTGTTATCAACAATGAACTGGTAGGAAATTTGTTTACATGCTGAATAGTTCATCTATGGCAGCCGTATTTTCCATCCTATCCTCTCTTATTAGTTCTTTGTCTGTTTCAGTAAAATTGGGAAGCTGACACTTGCCAGACTGCTGATGGCTCATGACACCTTAATGTCATATGCTGGCACTAGTCTCAGAAATGTTAGCCACCATGCAGAAGTTCTTCAACTATATGACGATTTAAAGAAAATGGACCCAGCACATCTCCACTACTACCAGGATGAGTACAGTATAGTACTTCTGAAACAGGTATCTGTTTCTGTTGTATTTTCCATGTACCTAGTCTTCTAACGGATAGCTCATTATATTTTACACTTT
The DNA here is from genome assembly GCA_029582685.1 of Solanum piurae. Classification (NCBI taxonomy): domain Eukaryota; kingdom Viridiplantae; phylum Streptophyta; class Magnoliopsida; order Solanales; family Solanaceae; genus Solanum; species Solanum piurae. Next base: position 11,684 of record JAJOOO010006788.1, on the reverse strand, counting down.
CTGTTATACAAAACCCTCTATGAGCCCAGCACTTTTACTATGGTTTTAGTCTTATTGATAATTTGGAAAAACTAATGCCATAAAGAAATTGGAGACCTTGTGGTTTATTCGTTTCATAATGCCTGCAACAACTTGGATTCGAAATGTGAAGATTTGTAATGTAGATTCAATTTCAAAATAGAAATTTTGTGATATGTTATTGAATCTTACCTAGAACTACACAAGCTTAATCATCTGATGTTGCAGACAATCTCCAATCAAGAACTGTTGTTGAAGCACTGCCGTAAATATAGGGATCCATCTTTTCCAAGAATCAATAATTTCTGTCTGCGGCTTAATAATCTCTCACTTTCACGTATTGGGTCTATGGAGCAACTTTTGTGGGTACAAGTATTAGATCTCAGCCACAACCAACTTAAGACACTTGAAGGTAATTTCTCTAGCGATTTCTAGTTTACCTTTCTTGTTAATTCAAGTTCTCTGAAACTAAGGGGATTCACAGAACTTGCGTAGCATTTGCTTTGTCTGTCTATTGAAATGTTCTCTCAGAAGATTGTTTTCCACCTCTCTCCAAGTTAAGACATTCTTTGGTTGAAACAAAATGTGCCAAGATTAGGTCACAACCGTCATCCCGAAGGAAAAAAAGAAGAAATTTTGTTTATGGCCCAGGGAAGGGAGGTTGTGTTGCATATGGTCTAAGTTAGTTTGATAATTTCTAATGCAACTTCTGAAATTGTAATATTTAAACTTGCATACCTTACAACACATCCAAGCCATCTTCTCTGTATCCTTTAACCAGTTCCTTTTCGTGGGTGGTGAAGGAGGTCAGGTCAGCAAAAGCACTCTCAAAGATGCCAGAATAGTGTGTATTCTCTCCTTTATTTGCAATGGCTCTTATCTGATTGTGAAAACACTATAAGGACAAGATGGTGGGTCTTTTGCTAGTCAAAGTTCGTCCTAAAGAAACAAGTAAAGAAGAACTACTATATTTACCAGCAAAATCAGAGCTTCTGTGCCAGTCTTTTCATTCTTCTGGATGATTAGTGGTCTATCTGAGTTTTTTCAATTTTTTCTAACTTTTCATAGGAAAATACAATTTATTAATAGGGAAGAATTGTGTCTAGGAATCGTCAAGCTAACAAACTAATCAAGTACATAAAGTTCACCAATATTTTGAGGATTCTCATGAAAACGCAGGGATAGAAGATTCTTCCAAGATATGGTAGGGATGCATATGATAGTTGTATTAAATCTTTCCTATGTCACATATTTGTTGTAAAGAGTTAATATGAGGGTATGTAGATCATTTGGATAGCTTGTTACATAAAGACTGGTCGAGCCACTCGTTCAAATTATAAATAGTTTAGACATCATGTTGGTCTGATATTTAATGACACGATCTTGACTTGAAAAAAAAGCATCTTGATCTTTTATGATCTTCATAATGACTGGATGAAACGAAAAATAATTTAAATAGATAACAGGAACTTGTTAAAAAGCATCTATGTGTTGGTTTGGATAATAATTGACTAGCGAAAGCTAGTCTTATTTAGATTTTCTTTCGCAATATTATTGCCTCTGTTGGTAAACTGCTCTGGCAACTAGCTGTGAAGGAAGATGTGTTATGGATCAGGTGGGTGCATGGAGGATATATGAAAAACAATGATAACATATGGATACATAGCCCCACCATTGGACTCAAGTTGGTAAGGCAAGAAGGTTAATACCTTGAAAGCAAGATGCAGGGTTGGTATTCATCTGGTGTTACTTGTTCACTCCTGGGGGAAAGTACTCGCTCACACAGAGTTACAATACACTATTGGGGCAACATGCTAGACTTAGAGTGTCTAACTTAATCCGGACTATTTGCTCAGCCTAAGCACAGGTTCATATTGTGGCTAGCTATGCAAGACAAATTACTAACCAAAGAGAGAGAGACTCAAGAGATTAAATATTCCGGTGGAGGGTGACACTGCTGCTTGTGTGATATATCAGTGGGGGAGACTAATATCCATCTGTTTTCTACTTGTGAATGGATGGTGAGAGTTCAAACTGAAATGCAGCAATGGTCTGGGACACTTACTCCCACTGAAGCTGTCAAACATATCCTGAATAGACTCAGAAGGAAGCATTGACAGCAATTTTACAAGGAACTTATTGTTGCATTGTGTGGAGCAGTGATATACTAGGTTTGGAGAGCAAGGAACTGGAAACTGTTTAAAGGCATTACTTTAAATACAGATACAGCCGTAACATAGATTATGAAGGAATTTGTATATAAACTTGAGGTAGTTAAACTGTCTAGAAAGGCAAATAGATATAGCTGGTTGTTGCTTAGATTTTGTGTAACTAGATCTCTGTAGGAGGCTTAACTCTTTCTTAGAAGGTGATTAGGAGATTGAGTGCTCTTTAGGTGTATTTTTTTGTCGTTTGTTAATGGTAATTTACATTGGTTACCCACAAAAAGAAAAAAGATGCATGACGATCAGATGTTGTTATCCAGTAAAGTTGACCATGTAATAAGAAGTAGCAATTGATCTGGCATTTCTTGTGGAAGTGCTCAATTATGTTTCTGAATCATGTTGACTTCAAAGGATTGCTTCTAATTTTCTGTTTATTAAATTCCTTGCTGAGTATCATGCCTTTCTTCAATAGCTTTTTTATGCTTAAACTGAGAAGCTTGATTCATTCCATTATTCTCTTAATTGATGCAGGCTTGGAGGTGATGCAACTTCTCTCCTGCTTGAATGTTAGCTACAATAAACTCTGCAGTTTTACTGCGTTGGAGCCTTTGAAACTGCTAAGGTCCTTGAAAGTCTTAGATATCTCTTACAACGAGATTGGGGCGCACTCTATTGACACGAGGAGGTATTTGTGCTCTTCCCCCCTTAACCATAGAAGTGGAGGTGACTGGAAAACTGAGGAATCTGAGATGCATTGTGCTGAGGTGGCTGATTATTGGGAAGCTTATGCTATTTTTAAAGACTTGAACTTGATACAATTAGATGTTCTAGGAAATGCAGTTTCCGATGAAAAGATAAAATCACTTCTAATTAAGCTATTACCATCACTAAAGTGGCTTGATGGTGAAAGTTGCCGATAATTAAAAGTTAGATCTCCGTCGCTGTTACTGAATTTCTCTACAGAACAGATAAGGGTAATCTTTTGTTACTATTATGAATTAAAGATATCTGATGCACGGAACTGTTTTTGTACCATGTAGTTGTTGCAAGACTTGCTTGTAATTGTTTGGCGTTTTCAGATGATCTCTATTTATCAGCACCTAAACAGAGTTTTTGTTTTCTGAATATTGAACTGAGAGTTGCTACCAAATTAACCTAAGCATTAAAGCATTTCTTCCGTTATACTTGCTCAACCATCATATATGAATTAGCATACAGGGAAAAAAAACATTACATGCACTTTCTTTTATCTATACTTCATAGAATTTGATGCTTTCACATTCAAAATATATATGATTGCATAAATCTAAGCTCTGTATGCCAGAGACAACTGAGGCTCTCAGATGTCTAGTACTCTGTATCCCAAAGAACCCTAGGAATTGGACTGGAAATGGCTTGAGATTTTCATTTTCAGTAGTACTAATGTACAAAGGATGATTTAGAATGTCTATAAGCCAAAGATTCAAGAATACAATGAAGAGACTGATCGAGTTAACGCAACCCAGAAAAGCAGTGACATAATAGTTGAAGGGGCAGTTTGCAATGGCGCGAGGTATCTGAATTGCAACATCTTAGCAATGCAGAAATTCAGATATTTGATAGTTAAGGTAATGATGCTTCCAGACAGCCATGGAAGTAGCTCATTTTCAGCTTCATCTCTTAGTACTAACTTGATCTTCTCAGGAACCAAATTCAAGTATAATTCAGCAGTAGTATTTAGTAGCACTGCTAGAATCATGATATACCAAATTGCCTTGTTCATGCTGTTGAGTACCCTAGATACTTGTACTTTTGACTCCATTCTTGGTTTAAAAAGGCTGTTCGTTACTTTACTTTTCTTACTCCGAGTAGGTTGAAAAAGTTGCTAAGACGAATAGTTTTCTTTTTTCTTGCGTTCCGTTTTGTTGTCTGATAGGATGGTGGACAGAAGATTATTTATAGGGAACTTTTGTTTAGAGAAGTGTCGAGCAAGCTAATTCCTTGGTCAACAATCCCATGATCAAAGGTTATAAAGATTCTCTATTTAAAAAAAAAATCCTCCCCATCTTCCTTAATCCCTGTTAAATAAATTGTCAACTTGAGTGAATAATGATACCTATCATCTTGATGGGGTTGAAGAGTGGTGATGATTAATTGATTATTGTGTTTGGTACGACGATAGTCATTTTCTTTTGAAAAAATATTTTCCTTCAATTGTCTTTTAGTGTTTGGTTGGTGAGTTACTAGAATTTAGATCGTTTATTAAAATTTGATACAATAGTGATGAACCGGATAGTGTTCTATAGAAGTTTTTTTAATTTTAAAGATTGGTAATAATTGACAAGTGTTGATTAAAGTAATGATCTGATGTAAAGGCTAGGAAATCATTTTATTGTACTTTTTGACGGTCAAACGATATGAATTTCGACTAATATTTTAAAATGTACTTCATTATATTGATATAAAAAAGTTCCATCATATTCGTATAGTTTTTTAATAACTAAAATTTTATTTTAAAATATCAAATTAATGTAATCTAATTTAACTTTGAGATTAGTCAGATTGACTCTCGAAAAACGTAACATGACAATTAAAAAGGAACGGAGGGAGTAGAAAATAACCTACTTTTTTTATAATTTTTTTTTTGACAAAATGGAGATATAAATCATTGGCCTTGCAGAGCACGGGGTCAACTCTTTGGGTACTTTGTTCAAGACCTTGGGGAATACGTCTCCAACCTCTCAGCAATTAATATAATTATTTATGCCCAAATAGTTTCTTTAAATCGAGCCAACATTTTTTTTTCTGAAAAAAGGTGAGTCCTACAATTATTTTTTTATTATACATAGGTAATTAATCAATTTGAAGACAAGTAATGTTGAAAATTGAGCTACTCATAGGGACATTATGATGAATGTTTTTAACATGACATTCCACAATTTAATAGGAGTAACATAGAAACAAATTTATGCTGGAATTTCCTTTGAACAATGGTTCTACAAAAATGTTCAGTTTCGATTTTAAATTCTATGAAATTGAAAATCGACACAGAACTTTCTAATTTGAAATAATGCCAATTCTCTAAATTTAGAATTTACTGAAAACCAAAATTTGTTCATCTTAACCAAAGTTCATAAATTGAAGAATTTTCTCAAACTTGTTCAACTCTTTCACCAAACACTGCAAGTCTGCAACTATCCAACATGTTTCATCAAAACAAATTGAAAGTAGAAATATGCCACACATTAAATAGTGGATAAAAAATAGCGTCAACGTAGCTAATACCAGCATTACTACTAAACACACTTTTATTCAACACTATTCTTATACATCCTATCAAACGACTCTTAAAATATCAAAAGTAGCATAGAAGTTTTCATGGAGAATTAGGACAGATGAAGTTTCTCCTTGCACAGTTCAATGCAGCTATCAACCTTAGCATAATATGTCGTGCGCCAGTTCCTACTTAGAAGAAGAGGAGCAATGACACTCCAAAATCCCAAAACATAAGCAACAGCTATGCATGAGAAGAAAAAGAAGTCACTCTCACCAATTTCTTGCTTCTCGTCTTCTTCTCTTCTTCTTCTTCTTCATTATACTGAGGCGGGCTCGAGAACACACAATCATTTTCCAGAGGTGGTCCACAGAGTTCCTTGTTACCTCTATAACTAGATGCTTCAAAGGTGACAAATTTGTTTTCAAACGGGATTCTTCCTGACAGATGGTTGAAAGACAAATTTAAAGTTGAAAGTGAATCAAGTTGAGTCATCTGAGGAGGGATTTTTCCAATTAGATGGTTAGAAGAAAGATCCAAACTCTCCAGTTGCTTTAAGTTCATGAAAGATTCTGGAATATGGCCAGACAGGACGTTGTGCGAGAGGTTTAATGAATGGAGAGCTGCGAGTTCTCCTAGTTGTGATGGAATTTCGTTGGTGAAATGGTTCATAGATAGATCAAGTGTAGTCATTTGAGAAAGAGGAATGCCTTCATAAGAGAGTGCATTCCCCTTGGTTGTTAAAGGAACTTTGACCCTGTAGTTAGTATATGAAGGAGACAACCACATGAAGGCTGGGAGTAGAACTTGAGATTCTTTCATCCACGCGGTTATGTTACCGAGGCAAGAAGGTAAAACCCCAGAGAGTAAATTTGCTGACATGTCCAAAATATGAAGCTTTTGCATCTGGCACAAACACACTGGAATAATCCCATGAAACTGGTTTCTTGCCAAGATAAGTATGGCTAGATGTGGAAAGAGAGGAAAATAATCTGGAACATTCCCTGATAAATTATTCCCACTAATGTCCATGACCGTCAGAACAGGAAGGTTAAACATAGCAGCAGGGAGGACTCCAATAAATCCATCATTTTGAAGATGCAAGTATGCAAGATTTGACATATTTGAAAATCGGGGCATAACCTCCCCGTGAAAGTTGTTGTTTGAAAGAACTAAATGTAACAATGAAGTGTGATTCTGTCTTAAAGCTGGAGGAAGTTTTCCCTGTAGGAAGTTGTGAGAAAGGTCCAGAACCTCTAACTTTAGCAGATTGTCAAAAGATGAAGGAAGGGTGCCTTCGAGGGCGTTATTTGACAGGTTAAGATAGAATAAGTCTGGAAATGATTCGAGCACGTTAGTGCGAAGTGTACTGTCTAAGCAATTATCTGATACATCAAGCATCAGAAGACTTGATGCTTGAATCTGAGAAGCAGCAGGAATTTGACCATACAAACGGTTGCTTCTCAAAGACAACATAAGAAGTGTATTATTATACAACAACCAGGACGGAACACTTCCTTGAAGGTCATTATAGGACAAAGACAGGGTCTTCAATTTGTGTTGTTTGGAGATGAACGTTGGAATTACATGGCCATAGTTCTGGTTTAGTCTAGTATTCCGTAGATCAAGGGACACAAGTTGAAAAGATGGAACCTAAGATGGAGTTTCAGTGTCAACTTCAAACTCGTTATTTGTAAGATCAATGGCTTCAAGATTGGAGAGGTTAGCAAATGATGCAAACAAGAGAAGTCCATTAAATCTGTTATTTGAAAGACGAAGGGTCTCGAGCAAAGTCAGGTTGCTGAATATGGAAGAAGAAATAGTCCCCTCAAAATGATTGAAAGAAAGATCTAAAGAAACCAAGAAAGCCATTCCACCAACACATGGATCAAGTCCACCTTGTATAAGGTTATCCTGAAGATTTAACACCTGCAGGTTCCTAACTTTACAGATTCCTGAAAAGCGTAACAAGTAATTAGCAACATGATCAGTAAAATTAAAGTTGCATAATGTTCATTCTACAATCTGGAAAGACAGGGAATCAGCAACCCAACTTTACTAGACAAAACACATATAAATTACGAGGTAACCGGATTCAGAGAGTCTGACAGAGTATCAAGGGAAAACACAAGTGGAAACCTATTTTTTAATGGCATAATACATAAATTAGACCCTAAACTTGGCTTCAAATTTTAAGTATGACCTCTAACTTTCATAATGCATAAGTAGGCACTTTAACTATCCAATTCTTAAACAAAAAAACACGCGAATCGAACAGCCAAATTGTGTGATATACAAACGCTCCTACGTGGCTTATTGAGCCACTCAGTGGCTGCCACATAATTAAAAAATTACACGTATTTTATAATTAAAAAAAAAGAAGAAATTAAAATACAAAAGGGTAGGGTCATTTCCGCTTTTTTTATTTTTTTTTTACTGTTGTGGGCCTCGAAAAATACCCCTGACGCGCCTGAATTGCGTCTCAATCACGCGTTATGCCAGGTTGGATTCACGTGTTTTTTTGTTTAAGAATTGGATAGTTGAAGTGCCTACTTGTGCACTTTGAAAGTTAGAAGTCATACTTAAAATTCGAAGCCAAGTTTAGGGTCCAATTTATGTATTATGCCTTTTTTAATCTAAGAAAGCTCAGAATATCTTATCGAGGACTTCATGTAATAATCATAGAATCAAGAGAACCATGTCTCACGCATCGCATATAGACATTAATTGGAGATGCATTCTCAGTGACTTTTAAGTTCAAAATTGAACTGATAGCTACAAAGAATTGAAGGAAATTTCAAAATATCACCATTACCTGAAAAGAAACCAGGAGAACCCCTGATATTGTTATGTGATATATCCAGACTTTCAAGCACTGAGTGATTTTCAAAGAGGCAGGTCGGTATGCTTCCATCATCAAGAAAATTATCACTCAGATCCAACCTTTTGAGATTCCGCAGTCTACATAAAGCTGCAAGAAATATATGAAGCAACAGAAGGGTTGTTTTTTATTAAGTTCATTAATCAGAGTAGAAAATGAGTTTCATATTCATAGGAAAAACCTGAAAACTCAACTCCAGGGGATTAATAATTCATGCTGCTATCTTATACTGGTGCAAAGATTGTTAGGGGAAACTGGAAAAAGCTACAGACTAGAACTTCATTCAGACCATGTTCTTTATCGAAGAAAAACTCTTCAGATATCTACATATGCAGGTCACAGTTGGAATAACAAATCAAGAAAATAGTTCCTCTGTGCAATCTTCATCTAATGACTCCCTTCATGGTGACATTTGTTTCATTTTAGAGAAGCTCTTTTTAGATAATGAGAATCATACCATTAACTTAAAAATTGTAGTCAGTTTTTATGTGTTTCATGCAGACTCAATACCAATGGTTTGACGACAGCATTTGGCCGAGAAGATGGTAGTTGAGTAGAGCAGAAGAGAGGGTCCACCACCAATTAACAGTTTGTTAAGCTGGAGGAAACCATTACAACGAGAACAACATAGTATCCAGAGTAATCACACAAAGTGGGGTCTGAGGAGGGTAGATTGTACGCAGACCTTGACCCTACCTACCTCAAAGGTAGAAGGTTGTTTCCGATAGACCCTCGGCTAAAGAACCAGAGAAAACCACTAATACATGGAAATACTAAATTGTAAACGATATTCACGTTAGGAAGATGAAAATAGTAATGACAATATGCACAAGATCAAGTATGTAACAACAGAAATTTATCCAACTTTACCTGATAGAATGTGATAGGAATTCTTAAGGTTATTCCCAGACAAGTCTAGGCTTTCAAGGTATGAAAGATCATCAAACAGGCAATGTGGCATGCTATCATCTGTAAGATTGTTGTGGCTTAGATCTAGTTTCCGCATATCCTTTAGTCCGCACAATGCTACGTCAATTCAGCAAAACGAGCTATATCAAAACCAAGGTAGAAACTTTGATGGACCATCTATGACTGATCAAAATTCAACAACTGAGAAAACAAACCTCTGAGCAGTGGTACAGGGAAACTAGGATAAATCCCTGATAGGTGCAGCTGTTCTAGAGATGCGAGGCTACATACTTGAAAATGAGGCAGAGCATCGCCATTTAAAGGGTTGAAACTTAGATCCAATTCCTTCAGGTTGCGTAATTTGCATAGTGCTGCAAGTATAAGTTGTTAAAAAGTAATACTCCAACATGCAACTACGTGAAGAAAGGAGATCAGGGTCACCGGTGCAGAATCATTCCAAAAAAAGCAGCAAATCTTAAATCTCTAAGGATTCAAGGAAAGTAATAATTGTGTTTAACAGATATTAACAGCAGTAAGAGTTTGTACAGATTATACTACTAAATACTGAGGTAGGTAAGTTGTTGCACATGCAGATTTGATCAAATGAAACATGGATACAGGTAATGGAAGAACATTTTGATGAAAAGAATACCTTCTGGCATGATCCAGTTGCCAATAGCGTTGCCAGATATATAAAGAGACTGGAGACGCGTGAAACGAGTCAACAAGTTTGCATCAGGATACCATATGCCAAGTCCAAGTTCCCTTTTACTGGTAAGAATAATATCAAGAACATGTGCATCATTATTTAGATCTCTGATACAAAAAATACCAGCCCATGCACAATAATTTTCTTCAACCCATTCATTGATTAGCGTAGATCCATTGGGATAGTTAAGAGAGTCCCTCAGCTCCAAAAGTGCCCTCTTTTCCTCCTCTACTAATTTACCACTGCAATCCATGAAATTCAAGCACATCAGTATCCAACATGTCCAAAGAAGCTGAAGCATAGGACACAAAACCCCAGCCATACTGCTGATAAATTTCTATCCAGCAATGAGTCACTAGCTAATGCCTTTTGTTACAAGAATTTTCACATGCTCACTCACAGTCATGAGTCAACACCAAATTAGAAATTTTAAGTTGCCTTAAGATCATAGACCACAGGTACTTCATCAGTAAATGAACATTAGCTGTTTCCCATGATGTAACATAATTTGTGTGAAAACTAACCTTTTCATTTAAACTTTTTTTTAAGATATACCCAGTCAAGCTTGACTTTGTCCAACAAATTCTGCCGCCTTGCTCAATCTTGATGGTGACTTCTAACATTTCCTATTAACTAAGACTTGGGCAGGCAAATCAAAAGAAATCATCTAGTGTTATTTTACCTCTGGTGAACATTCGAGCGATTATCTCCCATCATCTTTTTCCAGATTCATTAGCTACTAGATCACACCTTTTGGTCCAATTACCAATCCTATCATCTTAAACTCCAATACTGATTATGATCTTACAAAGAATGCCAAAACTATATGCCTACAGGCTCAATTTTTTAAACTATATTTCATATTCTCCATCATATAAGTTTCAAGGGTACGATGTGCGTACATCCTATCCTCGCTAGACCCCACTTGTGAAATTACATTGAATATTTCGTTGTTGCTCATCATATAAGTTATTGGTTTGCGCTGAATATTTGTGATACATCAACTCTGAAGTTAATCATTGTTAACATAAATAGAAAGATAAAACTATAAATTCTCCAAATGTTTAATTTCAGTGTGATCAATAATTGCCTTTATATTGAACTACGTAGTGAATAAAACAACAAAATGAAAACAAACAATTAGAGATCAAGACTAGGAATTCAAACGGTCAAGTGCCTCTCGAGCAGGAGCAAAATTGGGCTGAACCTTTTGAGCTTCCTGATAGGCCTTTTGTGCCTCCTCCTTCAAGCCTTTTTTCTCGTAACAATCGCCCAACAAGCAAAAAACCTTGACATTATCGCCCTTCAACCTAACCGACTGAGTCAAATCCTCAATCACCGAGTCAACTTGTTCACGTCGACTCGCCGCTAGTCTCAACTGCGCCCGCTTAAACAACGCATCCGCTCTCTCCGGCTCCGACAACGACTTCACGGCTAGCGGCGAAAGCGCGACGTCAATGGAATCAAGAGCCGACGTCTTAAACCCCTGTAAATCAAGAGCTAAAGCCTTGAGTATGTGAGCTGCAGCATCTTTGGGGTCTAAAGCTATAGCCAAATCGGCTTGTGCTTCAGCAGATTTAGCAAGAGAAATAGCGTTCGATCGATCCTTAACTGCTGCTGATTTAGCTTGAGAAAGAAGTTGAGCTCCTTGTACGAAGTGACGCTTCGATTGCATATCGCCCCGGTTTCGGAGACGAAGCTTCGAGAAGTATTTCTGGGGAACGTTGTACATGAAAAGGAACATGAAGA
>JAJOOO010006786.1:0-18639 GCA_029582685.1 Solanum piurae | reverse complement strand
ATTACTAAATATTTAAGGAAAATTAAAATTAGATTATGCATTTTAATTGTCTAAACCAATGTAAAACTAAAGAACAAATATTCAATATTATTGTCATTCTTAGTGTTGAATTGATTTTCTTTTTGCATTAGTATTAATTTGATTTTGATTTAAGTTTTATTATAATTATCAACATTTATGAACTATAAGCTTTATTGGACCATTCCGAATTCCAAGTTTTAAACTTGAAATAATATATTAAAAGATAAAAACTATGAAATAGTATAAGAAATATTTTAAAATTATATCAATATAAATATTTTTATGTATAAAATAAAATTTTAAAATTACATATATAATGTCGGGTTGGTTTAGTCTCGGGCTGTTTTTTTTTAGTTAAAACCAAACCAACCCAAATATAGTCGGTTTTTTTTTTCCAATACCAAACCAAGTCAAATCAAACCACTAGTCAGATTTTTTGTTTGATTTAACTCTATTTACAATTTGATTCGATTTTTGGTTCGATTTTATATACCCCTACGTACAAGCATGAAATTGGCATAAAGTCAAACATTTTTGGAACCATATAGTATAATTTAAGGCTTTGATGTGCTAGTAAATGTTTTTAAAAAGATCTTATTAAATGTGTTGGGTGGCAATCCTTTTTAAATTATCACTTATAATTTTATGACTAATTAAGTATTAACTGTCTTTGAGTTTCTTCCTTAAAGATAAAATTTTATATGTTTCACATCCTTTAGTTGATTCTTATCTTTCTTAATAAGAAAGAATATTGTCAAAATAATTTTTTAAGGTCTAGTAATATTTTTCGATTATATTAAATTGATCTTGAAATAAAGTTCCATAGTAAATTAGCATGAATTGCACCCTCAAACCATGACACAACTTCAAGTTTCATAGCATGGATAAAGTAATGAAGACTGTTTTCGAGTACTATTCCATAAGATTAATATATAATCCTACAACCAAAAGGAACCATAATCAAAATTGGGTTTTTAAAAAAAAAATTGGTACACAAAATTGAACAAAATACAATCTGAATAACAATCACATAAAAGGCTGGTATTTCCATAAGTGAGCATGGAATCTTTTGTTCATGTTGTTGGAGTTGTTGCATCGTAGGTGGGATGGGGAGGGGAGGGGCCCCCCTCCCTCCACCACTAGGATGAGGATATATACAACTAACCAATTGAGCTGCAATCCACTTGTATGTTGGGCTCTCATATTATTTTGGTAAGCTCCAGTTCAAATGATTGTGTTTGCACAAAGTGTTGAGTCTCCAACATCGGCTGAGAAATAAGGAACTTGGTTCATTATATGGCTCGGTCAACCCTCTCCTTGTGAGCTAAACTTTGAGATTGAATTGGACCAAAAATTCATTTCTTTTGTCACTTATCAACTATCTTGCAATGACATAATTAATTATCTTGGACAACTTTGTTAATAACTATCGATTATGAAAAATAACAGTGCTACATTTTAGTTTATACATTAGAAAATTTCTAGCTAGAAATTCTATATTATTCTACAATCATTAAATAGTCTAAATTTTCTAAAGCTTTTTGAAACTAAAAAAAGAAAGAAAAAGGAGAAAAGGGTTAAGAGTCGCCACCAATAAATAAAAAAAGAGATTGAGCTGGTTACCTTTTACATAAAGGGATACCCTTTGGGGGCTTGTACTTGGACTAGCTACCAATGTACCAAATACTTCAACTAATACTCAAAACAAGTACAATTAATCATTTTTAAATTGTTAAAACACATTATAAACAAATAAACTCCCTGATCTCCTTTCTTATTAGAAGATACGATGCTGTTAGCCTATTCTTTAATTTTTAAAAGTTTGTCTTTGTACGTAATAGATGATGGCAAATCCCTAACTTTATCAATTTCCCATTTTTCTTAAAAAAAAAAAAAAAAAAAATCTTTCTGTATCTTAAGGAATTGATACTGTTCCAAAGGATTATTATTTTTTAGAGCCAAGTTGTCATGTCCTCTTTAAATTTACATCGTAGGGCAGGCTATAGGAACTCACGTCCCAGTAAGCATACTTTATATTTAATATATAAAAATAAATATGATTTTGGACAACTCACAGATATATGCAACTTAATACACTTATTAATATATTCCAATATGAGTAAGATTTGGATATATACATATCTTTTTCTCTAAGCCAAAATCAAAATGAAGACCAACTTGGTCTTATTTTAATCACAAAAAATTAAATTCCACTGTTGCTCGTTTTTTCTTTTCTTAATATATATTTTTTCTTTCTAATGGTGGAAACCCACTTGCTAGACTGATTTTCTTGAAACACAAAGTAAGATAACTCATGAAAAAAAAACAGTGGCCTTAAACGAATCAAACAACCAATTTTTATTTTATAACAAACAAAATTTAGGTCAACATGTTCTAATGTGTTTGTAACTTTTTTTATTTGTTCAGAGTGCATATTTTTAATTCCTATAAAAAGTTAGCTAGTTTGACCTTCTGAATCGTGACACCGGAATTGAAACGGAGAAATTAATTAAACTCCCACTATAAAGTAGGATTCTATATTAATTAAAATCGAATCCCGATACATAATACATTTGTTGAAGAGTGACGAAGTCCTACATAAGTGGTTAATGGGCTAAGTGGTATCCTCATATGATTTTAAATAATTCTTTCCTCAAGAGCTAATTCTTAGGTTGAGTTAAATCAAAGATCTATTTCTTAACATAATATCAATGCAAGATTCATACCACATCCGCAGTTAATCAGCCCCATATTTGTAATGACATGTTTCTGTCGTTATAGAAAATCCACTGGGAGAAAATTTGGGGCCGGAAAACTTTTTCGTAGTATTTGAATTTTTCCCAACCTAATCCAGATTTGGACGAAATCGGAGTCATCGAGGTGTAGAGAAATATGGTATCTTTCGGGTGAATTATTTATGATTTAATTACATGAGTAGTTAGATAACTCGTTAAGGAATTTGTACGACTTTACGGAATTGAATTCGGGCTAGTAGAACTCCCGAAATCGATCTTAGCGTAAAGGGTATTTTCTGAGCGTCATTGGTTAGGGGTGTGTTGTGAAATGGGAATTTTGAAATTCTCAAATTAGCTCTCTGTTTTGTTCCAGCAGCTTTGGCGCTGTATTTTGCCGCTCTGGTGGGGCCGCTACAACGAGATGAGGGCCATTGTGGTGGGCTCGACGCGACTTAAGGTCGTTAATAAACCCCTAAACGACCTTATTTGACACTTTTAGATTTTTAGAGCTAAGGAACGAACCCCAGTCGACTCCTACTCATTTTTCACCATTCTTGAGGTTAAATGTAAACTTTTCACTCCCCGAATCTATTTTTCGATCCGAAGAACGTAATAGAATGGGTGAATATTGATAGGGGAAGGTTTTGTTATAGATTCTATGGTGGAAACAACCCTAAATTGGATAATTGGGATCATAGGTTTGATCTAGGGTTCATATAATTGTTAGTAATTTGGGTAATTAGTGATTGTATAATGATTCCCGTATTATATTGATTGTTTGTAGACCAAGAACAAGCGGAGCGAATCCGGAAAGGGAAGGATCAAGTTTCTTAGGGTTTCAAGCTTGTTTCGAGGTAGGTGATGGTTGTGATTCTATGATTGTGTGATGTATGTTTGTTCTTGCTTAATTATGATACTTGTATATATATGAATGTTGCAATGTTGATCACACTTGTTGTAAATGAGATAGATGAATGATGATTGCCATGAAATCATGACTTAAATATATGATCTTGATGATATACTTGTGATTGTGGTGTGTTGAATGGATCGGTTGCCACGTTTCGGCATAACTAACTTGGATCGGTTGCCGCGTTCCGGCATAACTATGGGATCGGTTGCCATGTTCCGGCATAATTATGGGATCGAATACCACATTTTGGTATGCTAACTGTTTGGGTTTGGGTTCCATGAGAGGACCAATGATTTGATATAAAATGTGAAGTTGTTCGTAAATGTTGATAATATTGTATATGTTGATATATATGCATGTGATTATAATGTTGTCTTGACTTGCTTATGTTGCACTTAGTGGGATAGCCGCGTGATCCTACCAGTACACTGTGGTTGTGTATTGATACTGCACTTGCTCTTATTTTTGTAGAGTACAAGGCATCTTCAAGCGGCTACTGACAGACCTCGCTTAGGAGATCAGTGATCGTTCGAATTCAAGGGTGAGCCAATTCTTCCAGGCTGCCATGAGTTCTCTTTTGTCTATGTCCACCATATTCGAACTTAGCCTATGTTCTAGTTAGTTTATTAGTTCATTAGATTGGGGTTGCATCCCTTCTTGTTTAGACTCGTTGAACTTTAGATGTTTTGGTACATTGACTTTCAGGTTCTAGGTTATTTCTTCCGCATTGTTAGTTATTGTTGTTAGACTTTTGTTAGAGTTTATGAGAACTCTATTTATTTCCTTAGTATTTAACTTGCTTCCGTAACTTAAATGCCTTAGTTTTGGTTTAGTTGCTTGGTTTGGATTGTAGTAGTGGTTCTCCCACCGGAGAGTTAGTGTGAGTGTCAATCACGATGGTCTGGGTCGTGACAAAGTTGGTATCAGAGCCTAGGTTTGTTGATCTCGATGTACCAAAAAAAGTCTAGTGGAATCTCGCAGAATGGTACGGGGACGCCTTTACTTTTCTTCGAGAGGCTATAGGACTTTAGGAAATCTCTCTGTTTTCTATTGTCTCCTTTCATGCTATAACTTGATTCCAATTGCTATCTGTCGATTCAAATTGGTATCTAACCTTATTCACTCTTCTGCTCGCAGATGGTTAACACTAGCTTCAACAACGTTAGGTCTATAGCTCCGTTCAATGCTCCTGTTGAGAAATCTGCAGCGAGAGGTCGCGGTCGAGGCAGGGGTAGAGGAAGAGCTAGGGGTAGAGGCCGTGGAAGAGTAGCGCCTGCTAGAAATGGAGCTCCTATGAATGAGAATGCTCATGCGCATCATGAAGAGATTGAAGAGGAGAATGTTGATGTTAAGAATGTGGGACAAAAGAAAGAGGTGCTGGCTGAGACTATCGATGTTCCCCCCATAGACCCAGTGTTAGCTCGACAGATCATGCCATTCTTGAAAGGGTTGGTTGGTCCTAGAGTGCTTCTTTCTGCTCAAGCTCCTACAAATCCTCTTGTTGCTAGCACTGCGCCCAAGGTGGGTGGGACTGGAGGTAATGATGCTTTCTTCCGTTCTTTGTTGGGTTCTGTTATGACTGGTAATGAGCATGAAAGGTTGACTAAGTTTTTGAAGCTAAAACCTCATGTGTTTCTTGGTTCTGAGAATGAGGATGCTTATGAGTTCATCTTAGATTGCTATGAGAGGCTTCATAAGTTGGGAATTGTCCATCAACATGGGGTTGAATTTGTGTCCTTTTAACTTCAAGGTGAGGCTAAACAATGGTGGAGAGCTTATATGGAATACATATCTTCTACTTTACCTCCACTTACTTGGACTCAATTTCATGCTCTGTTTCTAGAGAAATATGTGCCTAGGACTTTGAGGGATCACAAAAAGGATAAGTTCATGGCTTTGGAGCAGGGTGGTATGATTGTGGCTGCTTATGAGGCCAAGTTTCATGCTTTGTCTAGATATGCTACTCAATTGGTGAGTACTGAGGAAAAAAGAATCCGGCTATTTATTAGGGGACTAAATTCTGAGTTGCAAGTATTATCTGTTCATATGACTTCTGCAGAGAGGAGCTTCAATGAGGTTACAAAAACTATGTTAAGAAAGTGGAGGGGGTGAGGCGAAACGGTCAAGCTAAGGCATGGACAAAAAGGGTCAAGAACTCGGGTAACTTTCAAGGTTCTTATTCCAACGGGTTCGGAAGGCAAACGCTTGCAGCTAAGCCAATTCAGTCTGTTATGGCCGCTTCTGCAGGTAGTTACTCGAAAACTCCATCTCATAATTTTCAGGATAGCCAGGGAATCGCGCCTTCGACGGGCGGCATATCATCTTTTGATCGTACTTATTATAATTATGGTGAACCTGGGCATATGAGGAGAGATTGTCCGTGTGTTTGAGTCCGTGCAGCAGCAGACTAGAACAGTGGTACCCACGGGAAATGGTAATAATGGTAGAGGGCGTCCACAAGGTGGGCGAGGAGGTAATCGGTGAGGCTGTAGAGGTAGAGAAAATGATAATGCATGCAGGGGTAACGCGCAACCAGTTACACAACCAGGCAGGGAAGTGGTTCGTCAAGATGATAGGGCTCAGTGTTATGCCTTTTCGGGCAATAATGAGGTAGAGGCGTCTGACGCGGTGATCACAGGTACTATTCTTGTCTGTGACCGGATGACTAATGTGTTATTTGATCCGGGTTCTACTTATTCTTATGTATCTGTGTTATTTGACTCAGAGTTTGATATGATTTGTGATATACTTGATGCCCCTATCCATGTTTCTATCCCAGTTGGAGAGTCAATCATAGTTATCCATGTCTATGGTGCTTGTCCTATTTTGTTTATGGGTTTTTCAGACTTGGGCTGATTTGGTGATTTTGGATATGACTGATTTTGATATAATCTTAGGCATGACTTGGTTGTCCCCCTATTATGCTGTGCTTAATTGTAATGCTAAGTCTGTAACTCTAGAAATTCCGGGAAGGGAAAAATTAGAGTGGAAAAGGGTGTACAAGCCTAAGCGAACTAAGATCATATCCTCCATTCGGGCTAAGAAATTGATAAGGCATGGTTGTTTGACTTATTTGGCTCATATTAGGGATGTTGAGATTGAGGCTCCATCCATTGGGTCTATTCCTGTGGTGTCGGAATTTATAGAAGTGTTTTCTAATGACTTGCCTGGTATGCTTCCAAATAGAGATATATATTTTTGCATTGATTTAGAGCATGGTACACATCTCATTTCTATCCCTCCATATCGCATGGCTCCGGAAGAATTAAGAGAGCTTAAGGCTCAAATCCAAGAGCTTCTTGATAAGAGATTTATTCATCCTAGTGCTTCCTCATGGAGTGCTCCAGTTTTGTTTGTTAAGAAAAAAGATGGTGTATAGACTACCGGCAATTGGATAGGGTCACTATTCGAAATAAGTATCCCTTACCCCGAATAGATGATCATTTTGACCAATTACAAGGTGCATCAGTTTTCTCCAAGATTGATCTAAGATCTAGTTACCATCAATTGAAAATTAGGCCTGAGGATGTGCCCAAGACGGCGTTTAGGACTCGCTATGGGCACTATGAATTCCTAGTTATGTCGTTTGGTTTGACCAATGCGCCTGCAGCTTTCATGAGTTTGATGAATGGGGTGTTCAAACCATTCATTTATTCGTTTGTTATAGAGTTTATTGATGATATTTTGGTCTATTCGAAAAGTGAGAAAGAGCATGTTGACCATCTTCGTAGTGTTTTGGGTGTTCTTGGGAAGCAAAAGCTATATGCTAATTTTCTAAGTGTGAATTTTGGTTGAAATCAGTTGCATTTTTGGGGCATGTAGTTTCAAAAGAAGGGGTAATGGTAGATCCCCAAAAGATTGAGGCGGTTAAGAATTAGTTTAGGCCTAGCTCTGTGATGGAAGTTAGGAGTTTTTTGGGGCTCGCTAGCTATTACCGTCGATTTGTAAATAAATTTACTTACATTGCCACTCACTTGACTAACTTGAACAAAAAGGAGATACCACTTGAATGGACTGAAAAATGTGAGGAGAGCTTCCAAAAGCTCAAAACTCTTTTGACCACCGCACCTATTCTATCATTACCGGTTGAAGGTAAATATTTTATAATTTATTGTGATGCTTCTCATTCTGGGTTGGGTGGTGCTGTGTTGATGCGGGATAAAAATGTTATAATTTATGTCTCGTGTCAATTGAAGGTGCATGAGAGGAATTATCCAACACATGATTTAGAGTTGGCAGAGGTAGTGTTTGCTCTTAAGATATGGTGGCATTACCTCTATGGTGTTAAGTGTGAAGTGTTTGCTGATTATCGTAGTTTGCAACATGTTTTCCTTCAAAAGGATCTGAATTTGAGACAACGAAGGTGGATTGAGTTACTTAAAGATTATGATGTGACCATTCAATACCATTCGGGCAAGGCTAATGTGGTGGTAGACCCTTTGAGTCGAAAAGCGGTGAGTATGGATAGTTTAGCTTGCTTGAGTGTATCGAAACGACCTTTGGCTAAGGAAATTCAGACCTTAGAGTCTAAGTTCATGCAGTTGGGCATCTCAGAAAGAGGTGGGGTGTTAGCTAGCATTGAAGTGAGGGCCACATTCATTAAGGAGATCAAGGCCAAACAATTTGAGGATGAGAATTTGGAGGAGCTTAGAAAGAAGACTCTGAATGGTAAGGCACAAGACACCACTCTTGATACAGATGGTGTACTCAATTTTAAAGGAAGAATTTATGTTCCTAGAGTAGATGACTTGATTGAGAAATTATTGGCGGAGTCTCATGGTTCATGATATTCTATTCATTCGAGTGTGACCAAGATGTATCGAGATTTAGAGCGAATTTATTGGTGGCCGGGCATGAAGAAAGACATAGCGGAGTTTGTAGCGAAGTGTCAAAATTGTCAACAAGTGAAGTATGAACATCAAAGGCCGGCAGGTTTACTTCAAAGAATGCCAATTCCAGAATGGAAGTGGGAAAGAATAGCCATGGATTTTGTGGTTGGTCTTCCCAAAACTTTGGGGAAGTTTGATTCTATTTGGGTAGTGGTTGATAGGTTGACTAAATCAGCCCATTTCATTCCGATAGGAATAAATTATAATGCTGAACAGTTGGCTAAGCTTATGTGAAAGAGATAGTGAGGTTGCATGGGGTGCCCCTCTCAATCATCACAGACCATGGTACCCAATTCACATCCAAGTTTTGGAGGAAATTGCATGATGAATTGGGCACACAACTCACTTTTAGTACAACCTTCCATCCACAGACAGACAGGCAGTCAGAAAGGACTATTCAAGTATTAGAAGACATGTTGAGGGCATGTGTGCTTGATTTTGGAGGGCATTGGGATAAATTCATACCTTTGTGTGAGTTCTCCTATAATAATAGTTATCACTCCAGCATTGATATGACACCTTTTGAGGCACTTTATGGGAGGGGATGTAGATCACTCATATGATGGTTTGAGGCTGGAGATGTGAAACTTTTGGGGGTAGATTTAGTGATGGATGCTTAAGATAAGGTGAGAAGTATTCAAGCTAAGCTTTTAGCAGCCTAGAGTAGACAAAAGAAGTATGCGATTCATAAGGTAAGAGACATGGCGTTTCAAACCGGTGAGAATGTTCTTCTTAAGGTATCACCCATGAAAGGGGTGATGAGATTTGGTAAGAAAGGAAAGCTAAGTCCGCGATACATTGGTCCATTTGAGATTCTTGAATGTGTGGGACCGGTAGCTTATAGATTAGCTTTACCTATTAATTTATCGGGAGTTCATCCGGTATTTCACGTGTCCATGTTGAAGAGATATCATGGTGACAAGGATTATATCATAAAATGGGACTCAATTGTGTTAGACAAGGACCTCCAAATGAGGAGGAACCGATTGTAATTCTTGATTGTGATGTGCGTAAGTTGAGGACCAAGGAGATTAAGTCCATGAAAATTTAATGAAAGCATCGTCCAGTTGAGGAAGCTACTTGGGAAACCGAGAGGGACATGCGAGACAAGTATCCCTAATTGTTCGTCAATTCAAGTACGACATCATTCCTTCCTTAGCCTATTTTCCTAAGTTTTGCCACTCGGGGACGAGTGATGGATAAATTGGTATCTATTGTAACAACCTATTTTCGTCGTTATAGAAAAGCCACCGGGGGAAAATTTGAGGCCGGAGAACTTTTTCGTAGTATTTGGATTTTTCCCAACCTAGTCCAGATTTGGATAAAATCGGAGTCATCGAGGTGTAGGGAAATCTGGTAACAATCGGGTGAATTATTTATGATTTTGATTACATGAGTAGTTAGATAACTCGTTAAGGAATCCTTACGACTTTACATAATTGAATTCGAGCGAGTAGAACTCCTGAAATTGATCTTAGCGTAAATGGTATTTTCTGAGCGTCATTGGTTAGGGGTGTGTTGTGAAATGGGGATTTTGAAATTCTCAAATTAACTCTTTGTTTCGTTCCAGCTACTTTGGCGCTGGATTTTGCCGCTCTGGCGGGGTCGCTATAACGGGATAAGGGCCGCTATGGCGGGCTCGACGCGACTTAAGGTCGTTAATAAACCCCTAAACGACCTTATTTGACACTTTTCAATTTTTAGAGCTAAGGAACGAACCCCAGGCGACTCCTACTCATTTTTCATCATTCTTGAGGCTAAATGTAAACTTTTCACTCCCCGAATCTATTTTTCGATCCGAAGAACGTAATAGAATGGGTGAATATTGATAGGGGAAGGTTTTGTTATAGATTCTATGGTGGAAACAACCCTAAATTGGATAATTGAGATCATGGGTTTGATCTAGGGTTCATAGAATTGTTAGTAATTCGGGTAATTAGTGATTGCATAATGATTCTCATATTATATTGATTGTTTGTAGACCAAGAACAAGCGGAACGAATTCAGAAAGGGAAGGATCAAGTTTCTTAGGGTTTCAAGCTTGTAGAGGTAGGTGATGGTTGTGATTCTATGATTGTGTGATGTATGTTTGTTCTTGCTTCATTATGATACTTGTATATGTATAAATATTGCAATGTTGATCACACTTGTTGTAAATGAGATAGATGAATGATGATTGCCATGAAATCGTGACTTAAATGCATAATCTTGATGATATACTTGTGATTGTGATTGTGATGTGTTGAATGGATCGGTTGCCACGTTCCGGCATAACTAACTTGGATCAGTTGCCACGTTCCGGCATAACTATGTGATCAGTTGCCATGTTCTGACATAATTATGAAATCGGATACCACGTTCCGGTATGCTAACTGTTTGGGTTTGGTCTCCATGAGATGACCAATGATTTGATATAAAATGTGAAGTTGTTCGTTGTTCGTTGTTCGTAAATGTTGATAATATTGTATATGTTGATATATATGCATGTGATTATAATGTTGTCTTGACTTGCTTATGTTGCACTTAGTGGGATAGCCGTGTGATCCTACCAGTACACTGTGGTTGTGTACTGATATTGAACTTGCTCTTATTTTTGTTGAGTACATGGCATCTTCAAGTGGCTACTGACAGACCTCACTTAGGAGATCAGTGATCGTTCGAATTCAAGGGTGAGCCAATTTTTTCGGGCTGCCATGGGTTCTCTTTTGTCTATGTCCACCATATTCGGACTTAGACTATGTTCCAGTTAGTTGAATAGTTCATTAGATTGGGGTTGCTTCCCTTCTTGTTTAGACTTGTTGAACTTTAGATGTTTTGGTACATTGACTTTCAGGTTGTAGGTTATTTCTTCCGCATTGTTAGTTATTATTGTTAGACTTTTGTTAGAGTTTATGGGAACTCTATTTATTTCCTTAGTATTTAACTTGCTTCCGTAACTTAAATGCCTTAGTTTTGGTTTAGTTGCTTGGTTTGAGTTGTAGTAGTGGTTCTCCCACTGGAGAGTTAGTGTGGGTGCCAATCACAACGGTCTGGATCGTGACAAAGTTGGTATCAGAGCCTAGGTTTGTTAATCTCAATGTACCAAAACGAGTCTAGTGGAGTCTCGCGGAACGGTACGGGGACGCCTTTACTTTTTTCGAGAGGCTATAGGACTTTAGAAAACCTCTCTCTTTTCTCTTGTTTCCTTTCGTGCTATAACTTGATTCCAATTGGTATCTATCGATTCTAATTGGTATCTAACCTCCTTCACTCTTCTGTCCGCAAATGATTAACACTTCTTATATGTTCTTGGGCAATTCTAACTTTCCATAGCAACTAGTTTTTGGAGTGCCCAAGTACATTTCATAAAGATTTCAGGTAAAGGCTTAATTAAACGCAAGATCATTTTATTTAGTTAAGTTATCGACCCAGACTTTCACCTCCCATGATGACACGCGGTTAATTTGACATAGACCCCTACCTTATTTATTAAATTAAATAACCAAAATTAATATCACATACATAAGATCAGCGGAACATAAAAACCAAATCCTCACAAAGTATAATTAATTACATAGAAAGTAAATAAATTAAACTACCTAACCTATTACATATGCACGCAAAGGTTATTCCATGAAAAGAAAATAGGAAAACACAAGACAAGACGTACATTATGCTGAAAAGATATATTACCCAATAATTAATTAGACTTAGCACATTAAGTATCTGAACAAGCCACAGTAATCATGGCCGTAAACCTAATGATAAATGAATCACTATCTATTATATTGAGGTGGAATTATCAATTAAACAAATCTATTTAGAATATTTGGTCAAGTCACACAATTGACATAATAAAAATGTTGGTCACAGTGCTCGATAAAATAATGCAATAATTGGTCTCTTAGGTAGGGCATTTGGTCCACACGAGTGTGAACTAATTAATTGCAGTTTTATATTTTCTTTTATATATAAAAAAAAAAGAAATAAAATCAGTACACACGTAGAAATTGGCCGGTGAGATCTGCTTATATTATCTCTTTACATAAATCTGTTTAATTATGAACAATTAAGAATCTTGACATCAAATAATTAAGGACCCCTCTTTCAAGATTTCCCAGATCATACAGCCTAACAAACATATCTCTCTTCCTTTTTTTTGTCTACTAGTAATTAAT
Source organism: Solanum piurae (assembly GCA_029582685.1). Classification (NCBI taxonomy): domain Eukaryota; kingdom Viridiplantae; phylum Streptophyta; class Magnoliopsida; order Solanales; family Solanaceae; genus Solanum; species Solanum piurae. The sequence goes on along the minus strand of JAJOOO010006786.1, from coordinate 5,924 downwards.
CAGTTGCTGTATTTAAGGTCAAAACTGATTAATTATTGGTATTAATGGATAATTTCCATTCAATGTTTCCTTTACAACAAGATGATGACGCTAATTATGATTCCCATCAACAGCTCCTTTTTCCACATGAGACATATACCAATCCTTCTAATTTCATATACCAACAAGATCTGGTAAATGATTTTGCTCCTTTTGATTCATTGGAGTTAGTAGACAACAATCTTACATTTAACAACAGCAACAACAACGACAATCAAAGAGGGAAATCATCTGTTGCGTCTACTGAGGACAAGAAACAGAAGAAAGTGATGCATAGAGAAATCGAAAGGCAAAGAAGACAAGAAATGTCTACTCTTTATGCTTCTCTTCGACAACAACTTCCTCTTGAAAATATTAAGGTTTGAGAAACTCATTTTCGATTTCTCTAACTTTAATTAGCTGAGATCATCAATTACCTTCTCATTCCATTTACGAGTTATTTAACCTATATACACGAACAATATAAAACAATTTTTTTATATATCAGTGTTGTTACAGGTAATTTGACGCGTTTCTAAAAAGCATAATTAAATGTTTGAAATCTTTCAGGGAAAACGTTCTACATCGGACCACATACTTGAGGCAGCGAATTACATAGAACAACTACAAAAGAATGTTAAGAATTTGGAAGAAAAGAGAGAAAAGTTGATGAAAGAGTTTATTGGTTTAAGCAATATTGATGGCAATAACAAAAGTGGAAGCTCGACAGCTAGAGACTCCTCTCCATCTGCTATTGTGACAGTGAAAGAATGCTTGGATGGCATGGAGATTTTGGTTAATTGTGGTCTCGGGTTCCGCCTTTCTAGGGTTCTTCAAGTGTTACTTCAACAAGGCCTAAGCATAGTGAACTGCAGCTGCACCAAAACAAACACTACAAGTGTACTTCACACTATTCGAACTGAGGTAGTATAATATAAGAAAATTGATACTACTCATGACTTCTTTTCATTACATATATAAAACAGTGATGAAACCAGAAATTTAATTTTGACAAGAGGATTCAAAATATGTCTGGTGGTTAAACTTGCTAGCTAAAATCGTTGTTGTCTACATTAAAGAGATATCAATAGTATGTATATTTGCACATAAATTAAACATGAATTTCGAATGAAGAGGTTTCAATTGAATTCTTTTTAGTCCATATAGCTCCGTCCCTAAACTCATATAATCCATAGTAATATTTCATATTTTAGGAGTAGTACTTAATTAACTAGACTCTTAAAAAATATTGATGTACCTATGAAGGATCCTAAGAAGTGCTCTATATCCGAGCAACGTACATATAACCTATATATATATATATCTTTGTGCTAAAAGTGAAAGATCATTATCAATTTCATTTTGTTTTTGTTATTCTTGCAGGTTTCCAGTACTGATCAGCCAAGGATTATTAATGTGGACGTAATCCAACAAAAACTCAAAGATATTATCCATGATGATACAAGTTTCAAGTGACTTTCCATAGGATATAAATGTTGTGTGATCCTCACCACCTCAGGTTTTATATATGCATCTTTTTTTCTTTTTTTTCGGAATGAAGCTGATTTTATTATAGAGTGAAATTCATGGATAGTGAGGATTCATATAGCCAGCCTACGAGTAAAGACATTGTTGTTGTTGTTGTTTTAGTCTGACCTCGTTTTTTGTGAAGTCCTCGAGTTCATTATAGCTTCTTGCTTTTAGTACCAGGAACTTATAATTCATCCTGATATATGTAACATGACTTGAAGACTTTATTCAGTTAGTTCCAAATTTTGCTAATTTGTCAATCTTGCTCTTTGTATTTGCCAAATTAAGTTTGCTGGATTTACATTATGAAGATGATCAAATGATCACCATTTTGTGGACTAGTCTCGAGAGGAAGTTTGTACTCGTAGATCACTACTAGAAACGAAGTTTTTTTTCACTGTGAATTAGTGAGAAATTTGTGTTATATTTTCTCACTCATTTCCCATCAAATCAGCTCATTGGGAAGTAAATTCTTACTGAAATAGTGGAAAACTTCTTAATTTTTCCGTATGAAACTTTTTCTTTTCTCACCTAGTGTTCAATCAAATTAATATTCATGGAATAGCCACTGAACATTTTCCAGCAGTAAAATGATGTTGATATCAACATACGCTTCTATCTTTCTGAGACTAAAATTACTTTCGCAGGATTTTTTCCATGAATCCTTTGAAATAGTACTCGATCGATCTGTTGAAACATGGAAATGATGTTCATCATCTATATATATTTGATACTCATACAATTATGGTCAAGATACTATCATATTATTTATGCTCCATCCTTTTCTAGCATTACCACACCACATTGCTATACATAATTCAGTTAAAGCACGGAAATGAAAACCTGATGGAGATGCATGTGAATAACTGCTTAGGAAATCCTACACAATGTTTTTTTCATAGCGTGTGACTATCTTGTGTTAAAACTTAAAAGCATATTTTTATTTAATTAATTATGTCTCAACATGTCTTCATCTACGTTCAATTAGTTCTTTTCCATGGATTAATTAACTATGTAAACATTTAGAATATTAATTTGTATGTTCTGCTACCATGCTGAAGTGTTTGACCGTAGATTTACTATTGAGATTTCTAGTCTTGGTTAACAGATCAATCTAATAGTTCTAATCATGACATAAATCATAACGCCTCTATTTATCCATTTGCATGGTGCATTATATGCTAGCTTTGTCTCAAGGCTATCCCAACATCTTATAATAATTAAATTGTTATGTATTGTTGGTAGTTGAGATTGAATTTGAAGTACACATAGTTGATAGTGCAGTGTGTACTTATATATAGTTGTGATTTTCAAATGATTAAAAATGGTGGACTTTTTGATATTAATGGTTGGTAAAATTAGTCGTTTTGCACTAATCATACATTAAAAAAATAATCCTCTCTCCTTGCTAACAATATGGGCAAAGAATTGAGCTAATTTTGCGATTAGCCAGAAAAGAGAAACTAAAATGGAATGGGTTTCCTTTGCTTATTAATATTCCCACACACAAACTGATGATTTTTATTTTTATTTTTATTCATCTGTAGCATTACAGTATTACTATTATTTTTATCTTACGTAATGTCTTGGAGAAAATGACACATAAATATATTTAAGCACTTTTGTCCTTTAAGTTCGTCTTTCATCAAATATTTAATGAATTCTTACCATTAGATTTTAGGCATTATACATAAACGTGTTCTTTTACTTGATTTTATCTCATATTTATATGCTTCAATTTTGGGCATGTATAAATAAACACTTAAACTTATATAGAGTTGAACAAATAGATACACACATCTTACCTGACAATTCATGTTCTATGTGGCATCCTATAAATGTCAAGACCACATTAAAGGGTATATATATTTATATATTATGCCAAGATTTTATGAAAATTATGAAAAAAAGTAAATTTAACCAGGAACAAGCACTTGAAAAATTCCTATCAATTATCTCCAAATCACCACCAAAAACTCAATCATATACAAAAATAGAATTTTGCAAAAAAGTAGTAGCAGAAATCACACATATGAAAAGCTATAGCATACTCCAAAATAGAACGATTGATACTAACAAAAATATCAAAAACTGCACCTCCATATCTAAGTTCTTGTGAATTTTCTTTTTTTCCCCTCAGTTCTTGTAAATCGAATATTCAAAATTCGTTAAATATTTTACAAAGACAAAAAATATTCACTTTTGGCCAAATTAAAAGTGCTCAAAAATATATTTTAAAGACCATTTTAAACAAACCCTCAAATATAACATTTTTGTATTTTTATCTAATGATTTGCGTCATAACTCAATTCTAAAAATTATTAAACTATACACAAGTTGAGGAAAAAAAACACAGATGATTGCAGCACGCAAGTATTCTATGTCAATCAATAACTATTAGTAAAATAATATAACCAAAATTTACAAGGAATTAAGATTTCTTCGTCACTTATACAGTAATTAAAAGATATTTGAGAGTATGACATAAATTGAAGCACGTGCTTCACGTCAAACTCGTGGGTTTTTTAAAAATCATAAAAAAGAACAGCCGTTAGAGTAACAGTGTTACCAAATTCCTTTTTAAGAGAATATAATTATTACTGTACCATTTTGCCTAATTTCAGTGGTGCTGTTACAATAAGACAAGAATTAGCTAATCAAATTTTGCTTCACATCAAAGCTAAAAGACAATTGGACAGATAGTCAAATATTTAACAACATAATACATGTATAAATTGTAATATAATTTGTGCTAAAGCACTTTTTAAGATGCCTCCAAGGTCACCCACTGAATTGGAAATATCTTCTCATATTCTCATCCCTAGGTTAAGGTTAAGCACACACATTAAAAAAAACAAAAACGAAGAGGCAATATTATTTTTATCACACACAAACTGTTACATAATACTCATCAACACTATAACTAACATCAACATCTTTTCAACCATGGTCCATCAAGCCAATTTCATACCTACATGGTGAATCTAGGATTGTTTGGAAAGAGGTGGTCTCGGACCATCTCAACAAGTTTGGAGGCCTAAAGTCAAACTTTATAGAGAGGCCATATTTTTTAAATTGATATATATAAATTGAATAATTATAATATACTTAGTGTAATCTTACAAATATGGTCCGGAGAGTAAAATATACGCAGATTTTATGAAGTAAGAATGCAAATAATGTACATATTCAATGAAAAGTATATAATATAAATTTAGAATAATAAAACTTGACTCAAAACTTTGATAAGTTTATATAATGATGTTGAATAGTGTTGCGCTGAATTTGATAAGTTGATATAGTGATATTAAAATAGTGTTGGTTAGTTTTAGTGTTTAAAATTTGAAGAAGATACCAAAAAACAAATTTGATCTTTTTAAAAACACACAACACAATAGATTTTACATAATGTAGAAGGTTTGAGCGTTTGAGAGATTTTAAAATATTCAATAATGAAAGAACAAAAATAGTGAAAGGGGAATAAAAATAGTAAATATAAGAATAATAATATTTGTTTATGATAATCGTTAGAATATAAATGAGGAAACAAAATAGATAGACACATAAAAAATGATACAACAATTAACTAAACACTATTTTTTTTTTTACCATATCCATTTCACTACATATATAAAAAAAAATACATAAGTTGGAGGGGGACATCGAGCCTTACCTCCTTTTACATCATAGACTACAAAAAATATCCTAATAGAGATTATGATCAGAAAAGGATCTTAAGTCATTAATCTCCCATGTGATGCATCCAAATAAAACACCTAAAATGTAGCACACGGAAGAAACAAGTGATGAAATGAATTATGGAGGGTCGTAGTGCCAGAAAGAGGCCTTTTTTGGTCTTCTCCTGAAAACTATTTCATTTCTCAATTATTACATTAATCTCTATATTAAATGATGTAAAAAAATTATTATATTTTCTATCCAAAAAATTCCTTTCAAATTTATAATGAAAGAGATTTTTTTTAACAATATATATACATACATATACATCTTTGAGAGAATATATTAAATATTAGCTAAAGGAACCCATGCCCAAATTGACCAGATGGTTCACTGGTTTGGGGGTTAACTTTCAAGATTGTTGTCGTGGGTTCGAATCTAGTTAGTTTTGCCCATTATTATTATTTTATTAAAAAAAATAATCTATTTTAATATATTAAAAGAAATGTCATTACAACTTTAATTAGCAAGGCATAAAATAGAAGAAAAATATATTCCAATTAAACGTCTTCTCTTTAGCTCACTAATTTATTGTCTTTATAAATTTTGAAATCTTACGAAAGTGAAATTTTTTTTTTTTTTTTTTTTTTAATTATAAAAAATCCTTGTAGGGGTATATTTGATCTTTTTTACACATG
>JAJOOO010006785.1:0-24220 GCA_029582685.1 Solanum piurae | reverse complement strand
GACTACACTTATGACTTATTATGCTTTTCCACTATCATCATGATGATGTTCAAACTTAGTAAATTGCATGCATTCAACTAAAATGTCCCTTTTAGCATATGTTCAATATTTTTATGCATGGCTATCATACTTAGTGCATTTTGCTACTAATGCCTACTTTTCCTACATTTTCCCCAAGTGTAGGGCTCGGTTCTCAAGGTGTTAATCTTTGTGGCAAAAAGCTTGGATTTTCTCATTCTCCTAGCTTATAGTTCTTTTCTTGTATTCTCATTTTGGATTATGTTGTATAGGTTGTGTCCCTTTTTGCTCATTCGAATATTGTAATAGATGGCTATGTTGAGAATTAGAGTCTAGACTTTCAGTTTCCGTTAAATGAATATTTAGACTTGTAATGTGTTTCTCCTCTTTAATTTTCTATGCTTATGTTATGATATGCTAAGTGGCTTACACGGAGCCTTTCGGGGTGCTATGTGCCTTGTTACATCTAGGGGGTACCCCTGGGTCATGACAAACTTGGTAATCAGAGCATAAGGTTCAGAATGATTCTAGGATGATGTCTCATAAGCCACATCTAGTAGAGTCTAGTTCATGAGTGTGAAGTGCGCTACACTTATCTATGAGAGGCTATAAGATGTTTAGTAAATTTCACTTCTAAATTACTCTTAAGTCGTGCCTTAGAGTTTAACTCTACAAGATTTCTCTTTCCTAATTCTTCTCTTGTGTCTTCAGGATATGAATACATAAAGGGCTAATGCTAGAAGGATGGAAGAGGTCAATGTGAATCAAGGAACTCCTCCTCAAGATCCTCTAGCCCCGATAGATCCTTTAGTTGAGAATGTGACACATGCGGAGTTTAGTTCTACTATACAAATGTTGGCTCAAATCGTGACGGCTCAAGCCAATAGATAAGTTGTAGCTCTGATGAATCCTAATGTGAATTCGACTGCTCAAGGGTTAGGGAGTTTGCTCGAATGAACCCTCCAAAATTTTATGTCTCCAAAGTGGAAGAGGATCCTCAAAGGTTCATCGACACTGTTTATAAAGTTCTTTCTATTATGGGGGTGTCTTCAGAGGAGAAGGTGGAGTTAGCCGCCTACCAACTAAAACATGTTTCTCAAGTATGGTATGATCAGTGGAAGAGTGGAAGACCCGTAGGACCAGGCCCGATAGATTCTTTGCCCGTGAGTTGAGAGAAGATAAGGTGGAATAGTTCATTAACCTTCGTCAAGAAGGTATGAGTGTGAAGGCGTATGCTCTAAAGTTCAATCAATTGTCCAAGTATGCTCCAACTATGGTGGCAGATTCGAGGGATAAGATGAGTAGGTTTTTGACGGTCATGTACGACTTGGTTGAAAAATAATGTCGTACTGCAATTCTCAATCAAGACATGGATATCTCAAGGCTTATGGTATACGTTCAACAAATTGAGGAGTCAAAACTCAAGGAAATGAATAGAGAGGTGAAAAGGGCTAGAACCGGTGATGGAAACTTCTCCAATGATAAGTCCAATGGACAAGGTCGACCAATGATTAGACAAAGGTTTTCCAACCAAGGCTCCTCTAGTAATCCAAGGGTGAACAAGGAGAGGGTTTCAAACCCTAAACCTCAAGGGGGTAATAGAAGTGGTTCTTATGTGGCTAGGCCCAATTGTGAAAAATGTGGAAGAAAGCATGATGGCAAGTGCCTAGTGGCAGCGATGGGTGTTTTAGTTGTGGCAAGAGTGGACACAAGATGAGAGATTTTCCAATTCTCAAGGTTAAGGTAAAAGAAGATAAACAAGCTCCTCCAAGCGATTCAACCTCCAATGCCCCAAAGCAAAACCGCTCTTATGCTCTTCAATCCTGAGGTGACCAAGAGAGCTCCCCGAATATGGTGACCGGTCTATTAAAAGTCTTTCTTATTAATGTATATGCCTTGTTAGATCCCGGTGCTGCTTTGTCCTTTGTGACACCTTATGTGGCCATGAAGTTTGATCTACTCCCGAAGTGTTAGTAGAACCTTTTTTGTTCTCTACCTCGGTTGGTGACTCTGTGATGGTTAAGAGAGTCTATAGGAGATGTCCCGTTTCCTTATCCCATAGAGTTACTTTGGTTGATTTGGTAGAGTTAGACATGTTAGACTTTGATGTGATTTTGGGTATGGATTGTATGCATGCATGTTATGTCTGTATAGATTGTAGGACTCGGGTATTTAGATTCCAATTTCTAAATAAGCCTATCTTAGACTGGAAGGGGGGTAATTCTATACCTAAAGGGCAATTTATCTCTTGTCTTAAAGCTAATGATCTCCAAAGGGTGTATTTACCATCTTGTTAGGGTGAGGGATTTTTAATCCGAAACCCCTTCTCTAGAGTCAGTTCTAGTAGAAAATGAGTTCCCAGAAGTTTTCCCCGATGATTTACCCGGTATTCCTTCCAAGCGAGAAATAGATTTTGGTATTGATATTTTACCGGATACACAATCTATCTCTATTTCTCCTTATAGAATGGCTCCGGTCGAGTTGAAGGAATTGAAAGAGCAACTAAAGGATTTGTTAGATAAGGGCTTCATCCGACCGAGTATCTCTCCATGAGGTGCTCCGGTGTTGTTTGTTAGAAAGAAGGATGGGTCTCTTAGAATGTGCATCGATTATCGACAATTGAATAAAGTAACCATCAAGAATAAGTGTCCTCTCCCAAGTACAGATGAATTGTTTGACCAGCTTCAAGGGGCTAGCTATTTCTGTAAGATTGATCTTCATTCAGGTTATCACCAATTGATGATGAGAGGGGATGATATTCCCAAGACAACCTTCAGAACCCAGTATGGTCACTATAAGTTTGTGGTAATTTCGTTTATGTTGACTAATACTCTGGTGGCGTTCATGGACTTGATGAATAGAGTGTTTAGGCAATATCTAGACTTGTTTGTGATTCTGTTTATCTATGATATATTGATCTATTCAAGGAGAGAGAATGAACATGTGGACCATTTGAGAATTGTGTTGCAAGTTCTTAAGGACCAACAACTTTTTGCAAAGTTCAGCAAGTGTGAATTTTGGTAATGGCCTGTAGCTTTCCTTAGTCATATTGTGTCAAAAAAGGGTAGTGAGGTGGATCAGAAGAAGATGGATGTGGGCAAGAGTTTGCCTAGACCTCTAACTCCTTCCGACATTAGAAGTTTTTGAGTTTGGCCGGTTACTATTAGAGATTTGTTGAGGGGTTTTCCTCCGTTGCTTATCCTTTAACGGTGTTGACTCAAAAGAAGGCTAAGTTTGAGTGGTCGGATGCTTGTGATAAAAGTTTCCAAGAATTGAAATATAGACTTACATCCACTCCGGTATTGACCTTTCCGAAAGGTACGGATGGTTTTGTGGTGTATTTTGATGCCTCTAGAATTGGGTTGGGATGTGTGCATATGCAAAACGGTAAGGTGATTGCCTCTTCTTCAAGAAAACTTAAGGTCCATGAGAAGAATTATCCTACCCATGATCTTGAGTTAGCGGCGGTTGTGTTTGCTTTAAAGATATGGAGGAATTATTTGTATGGGGTCCATGTGGATGTTTTCACCAATCAGAACAGTCTACAATATGTGTTAAGTCAAAAGGACTTGAATCTTTGTCAGAGAAGGTGGTTAGAATTATTGAAGGATTATGATATTAGTGTCGTTTATCACCCTGAGAAAGCTAATGTGGTAGCGGATGCTCTTAGTAAGTTGTCGATGGGTATTATGGCTCATGTAGAGAATGAGAAGAAAGAGTTGGTTTGTTATGTGCATAGGTTGGGCCGACTAGGTGTTCAACTAGTGGATTCCACCAAGGGTGGTGTCATGGTCCATAATGGTGCCAGATCATCCTTTGTAATAGATGTGAAGTCCAAGCAAAATCTAGATCCTATCTTGGTTTAGTTAAAAGAGACGGTACTTTAAAAGTTCGTTGAGGCTTTCTCCCAAGAGGGAGATGGGGTACTAAGGTATCAAGGTAGGTTATGTGTTCCAAATGTTGACGGCTTGAAAGAGTAAATTTTAGAAGAAGCCCATTATTGTTCTCGGTATTCTATTGACCCGGTAGTCACCAAGATCACGACCTACGGGAAGTCTATTGGTGGAATGTTAAGAGGAGAGACTTGGTCCTCACAAGTGTACCATGACCTATTGATCTTGGTAATGCAATCAAGGATTTGGGAAGCTATTTTATAGGGTTGTTGCATTATACCTCCGGGAACAAGTTCATCAGCAACTCCTTTGTTCACTGAGTCAAGACTCCTATAAAAGTATTGCAGTAGTAGGTTGTTAGGCAATCCATGAGTTGGGCATTGCAGCAATAGGTTCTTAAACCTCAGCCACGTCTCATGGATCGGTTCACCTTCCAAGAGTTTAAGACTCTGGATGGTATCCCTAAGCTTCATCATCTTTGACGTAGGTAAAAATATCACTTGGAATACTGTGATCAGCTCCATCCAAGAAGTGATGGAGTCTCTTGGCAACTCGGCCAAGCATTTTCTCGCCTCGCCCATTAGAGAAAATGGGAACAACCTTAACCGGACCAATTCTTGTCATATGTTCTTGAATGTGAACGGTTCACAGACATCAACAAAATTTCTGATACGCTCATGGGAATCCTCATGAGCTAGCCCCCCAAATAAATCTTTCAGCTGTAGGAGCTGAAGCATGGTACTTGTGATGTGAAATATAGTGTTCCCTTCAACTGGACGTAAACGAATGGCTCCAACATCACCCATTTGGACTTGGTCATTGACGTTTGGATCAATGAGGTTTCAAACATCATCTTGGTGGCCTACTTGGCTATCATTACTTCCGGTTGATCTCCTCCTCTGTTTAACACAATCAACACAAAATCAAAAACAAAAATAAGTAGATTCAACTATAACTAAGAAGAACACAATTTAACTTCACCAAAAGAATTTCAAACAACACCACTCCCCAGCAGCGGCGCCCTTTTGATTTAACATTTCAAGCACACCTCATCTAAATTATAGGTGTTAACGATCGTATATAAGAATAAAACCCAACTAAATGAGTTGGGGTCGAATCCCACAAGGAGCGGTACATGTTTTAAATTCTATTAGGAAGTGCAAATGTGGTCTAATCAGCCATAGGAATAGAAATTATTGAAAAGAACACTAATCAAATTAAAGGGGTGACACGAATGTCAGATAGGGGTTTTGGTTTTCAATTATCAACTAAAAGCAGCCGTAAAAAGTATGAAATAATAACAGGAAGAATAATTCTCGGGATGTGATCGATTATAGGCAAATATATGAGTATGGGTGATTGCAATTACTAGTAAATAGCTAGAGACAAGTGAGTAGGCTAGACTATAAGGGAGATAGTTTTCTCTCAAACAAGTATCCCGAATCAGGTGATTTCTTTCGAACACCAACAAGCATGACGATGAAGAGCAGCCCATACCTTAATTCATTCACTCCTTTGAGCTAAATGTGTGGGATTAGGTTTAGGATTTACCCTCTCGAACTAAACCCATCTCAACCCAGTACCCACAAATCATCAATTAATCATCTTAGTTCTAAAACCTCTCTCTCGAGCAAGCCAAGAACACAATGATAGAATTGCATTTGCAACTACAACTCATAAATTAACCCATAATTAATGATTAAACTCACTTCAAAATAGCATTTCAACAAATTGAAGCGTCAACTGCTCCATCATTGGGAAAAGTACGTCATTTGGCACAAATGCGGGTTACTTAGACTTTACCCAACTAGACCCAACAACAAATTAGCGCAGCCCAACAATTTAGATCACTTTTAAGCACGATTGTTTTGGGAAATCAACAATTAGGCAATTTAGGAATGATATTCAAATTAAAACAGGCACAAAAGCACACAATTACATATCAGAGAGGCCCAGCACACATGCATCACTAAGATAAGAACAATTGCAAATGAGTAAAAATTTCTAATTACAAGTTTGGGGTTCGGAAAACCAACCTTTTATGTCAAATATATACTTTGAAATGCTAGGTGGTAAAGAATTCAAAATCTCAACACACAATCAAGGACTAGAAAGCAGAAATAATGCTAAAATACGGGAAAATATAGTGCGGGTGTGAGTTTGGGAAGTTAAAAAGTGAGGGAATGTGAAAGAGTTTGAAAGTTTAAACCTTTGGCTTTAAAAACCGTCCAATTTTGGCCCTATCGGCGACATTAGTCTTGTTCGCCGACCCACTCGGCAACGCGCCGATTGGGCAGTTACCTCACCGAGTTTTACAGGACCTCCAGTTAAGGTGGGGGTCCAAACTGTGGAATAAATCACGATCGCCGACCCGTTCGGCGACACGCCGATTTGCTCCTAGGCTCGCCGAATTTTACAAAATCCAATTTCAAAATTACTTGAGTCCAACGGCGGTCGATGTCGGGCTCCCCGACGTCATCGATGACACACCGACTGGATCTTTTGCTCAGCAATCTGCACTTTTCAAACACATTCCACACTTTAACCTGCACAATCAACACACGATTATTTTAAAAACAAAAAGAAAGAAAATAAAACTTGGGTTGCCTCCCAAGCAGTACCTTAGTTAACATCGTGGCACGATGCAAGTCCTCGCTCAAACCTCATTCTTGGGGTTGGCCATAGTGTCACTAGGCAACCCTCCTTGTTGTCTCGGGTTTAAATGAGATGAAATCTGACCTATTTGGGTCTCTAACTGTTTTATATAGATGGAGTGAGAAGTAACCGTGTGGCTAAGGGTCAAAAAATCTTCCTTCATTTCCTTCAAAATTTTATCAGACCTCTCAACTTTGTTGAGAATACGAGACAACATATCCTCAGACCGGCCACCCTCAGAATCCTTTGGCTTTTTATGCTCGTGGAGAGGAATGTACATGTCCTTCTCCCCATCCCTTTTCTTCCAAGTGGGGTTACGATCCCTCCACTATCTATCACGATCTTTCCAGCCTTCATCCTTGTTCCAGCCTTGGTTACCACCCTGCCTCGGGTAGTTTGAACGATAACCACCTTCTTGGTTGGCTAGGAAGTTCACCTCTTCGTTGTACAACGCTTCACACTTGGCCTCATCAGGAGTAACACACCCAACACCCACAACATTGACACTTCTAGCACCCGCTCCCATGACATTTTTGGACAAAATGTCAAGTTGGGTCATGATCTTTTCAATGTTTTGGTCTCTCTCCTGATCTTTCTCAATCTGCTCCTTGGTCAATTTAAACGTGAGAGAGTAGACCTGCTCTTCGCGGGTGTACCAAGCCCGATTAATTGTGGTCAGACCATCCAAAAATTGGGCTGCAATAATGTAAGGTTGTTGCATCAAACCTCCCAGAGAAAGTTGTTCAGCTACGCCCTTGTTCACCGAATCAAGACTTCGGTAAAAGTATTGCAGTAAAATGTTGTCGGGCAAACCATGAGTTGGGCATTGTAGCACCAACTTCTTGAATCGTAGCCAAGTCTCATGAATTGGCTCACCGTCCAAACGCTTGAAGCTTTGGATGTTGTCCCGAAGAGTCATCATCTTCGAAGGAGGGAAAAATTGCACTTGAAATGCGGTGACAAGATCTTACCAGGAAGTGATTGAGTCTCGTGGCAATTCAGCCAGCCACTTACATGCTTCTCCCATTAAAGGAAATGGGAACAACCTCAACCGGACCGAATCTTGGGATATGTTCTTGAAGGAGAATGGCCCGCAAACATCAACAAAGTTTCTAATATGCTCATGAGGATCCTCATGAGCCAGCCCACCGAACAACCCTTTCAATTACAAGAGCTGCAACATAGTACTTGTAATATGGAACACAACGTTCCCTTCAGTCGGAGGCAAGCGAATGGTACTAATTCCACCCATTAGATAAGGGTCATAAACATTAGGCTCATTGATATCGTTGAGTTTGTCGATGTCATCTTGGTGGCCCACTTGGCTACCATTTTTTTCGTTCATACTCATTTGCTCTGTTCAAAACAGCAACACACAAACCCAAACTAAAAGTAAGTAGATTCAACTATGAATAACAAGAACAAAATTCAACTTAACCAACACCACTCCCCGGCAGCAGCACCATTTTGATTAATGTTTCAAGGACACTTCATCCAATTCTAAGTGTCAACGGTCGCTAGTCAGTATAAAACCAAACTAAATGAGTTGGGGTCGAATCCCACAGTGAGCAGTACGTGTTCAAGATTCACTAGCAAAGTGTGAACATGGTCCAATCAGTCATAGGAATAGACATTATCGAATAAAAACATAATTCAAATCATGGGATGACACGAATGTTAAATAACAAGGCGGTTTTGGTTTAAAACTATCAACTACAACAGTAGCAAACAAAACAATATACAGTAATGAGATGGGTTCCTGGGATGTGATTCTATTATAGGCTAATATAGACAAACGGATAATTGCTACTGTTAGAAAATAGGTGAATATTAGTGAGTAAGATAAGCCATAGAGGGAATAAACTTTCTCTCAAACAATTTACCCCGAATCAAGTTAGTTTCTCTCAAACACTAACAAGCAAGCAAAATAAGACCAACCTACACCTTAGTCTCTTAACACTCTCGAGTTGAATATATGGAACTGAGTTTAGGATTCACTCTCTCGAGCTGAACCCATATCAACCCAATACCCACTGACCATCAATGAATAAGCTTGGTTTTAAAACCTCTCTCTCGAGTAAGCCAAAAACACGAAGGTAGAATTGCATTTGCAACTACAATTCTTAAATTAAACCATAATTACTGATTAAACTCACTTCTAAACAACATTTAAACTAACAATAAGCAATACCCATAAACTAAATCAACCCATAATCACATAAACACACTCCAAGAATTGGAGTTTTAGCTAAACATCATAAAAAGATAAAATTGTTACCAAAGTGTGTTTCCATCAACTCGGTAAGATTAATTTCGTTCTTACAATGCTCCAAGTTGAAGAATCTCAAAGACCCACTTCTAATTTCTGAAAAGTGAAAAACTTCAATTCTTCAAAGCTTAGGAAAAACTAGAGAAAAACTTATCTCAATACTTAGAATTTAATAATAAGTTTGATAAAATAAAATTTAAACTAACTATTGAAAAATATATTTATAGTCGCCAAAAAATATGTTGCGAAGGGCCATTCGGCGCAGTACGTCGGGCTCGCCGATTAGCTCGGCGATCTGCCCTTTGGTCAATGTCCTTACCCTTCTGCATTGGCCTTCAGCTTCCTCAAGTTCTATAACTTTGGGTGATCCAACACTACATCACAGAACCACTCGGTGACTCATCGACTGCTCCTTTCTCTTGCCAAATTGGTTTTATCCCTCAAGGCTTGTCACACCAGAACTTTGGGAGGTCAAATGGCTATTCGGCGACTCGCCAAGTGGACTTGGCGATCACCAGGCTTTGTTTTCTTCACTTTTCAGCTTGCTTTGTTCCTTTTTGCAAATTAGTGTTCTTGCTTTGTTCCTCAATCCATATACCTGGAAATCAAGGGTTTACATCAGTTATTAGCATAAAATAAGTATTTGAGGAGACTAAATCTATACAAATAAAACCCTAAATGAGTCCAAATCTCGGACTCATCAATGATACAATGTACAGGTCTTGAAGAACCTATTTTGGGTGAGTCCAAGTGAAGACCACTAAGGGGTTCACGGACCGTGAACCCCTTGACGGGTCGTGGAAGCAGTCGTGATGGGTTCGACAGTTCAGTCCTACTTTGAGTAGGAATCTTTTTTAAACACTTTATTTGAATTAGTTAGGTTGTTTTTTGGTTTTTATCTTATCTTATGGTGAACGACGAACAAGTTTCCATTATTCGGAGTTTTGGTTTTTGGTTTTAACATTGAATCAAGATTGAAGTTCAGATTTTCGGTTCTAGAATTATAAAAGTAGCTTGTTGGTTTGCCTATTCTAGTAAGTACTTTCTCAACATGTTTTCATTTTATATTTCTGAATGTTTACGTGAAATCATGAGTGGCTAAATACCACAACTGGGATTGGGGGATCTATGATGTGAACTGAAGTGTAATTCTATAAAACGAGTGATAGGTGATTTATGTTTGATAATTATAATCTAGCTTTCATTATTGACATATTCTGATGAGTGCATGCATTGGAGTGAGCCTGTATCGATTATTTGTTCGAGAGAAAAATAATAGTTAGGAAAAAGCTAAAATAACTGTAAGAAATGGAGTAAAATTTTGAGTTCCAGAGAAAAAATCTTTAACACCATTGTAAACGAGGGTAAAACTAGTAACACTCTAGGACCGAGAGGACTTGAGTGAACATTATCTGATTAGGCTGAAAAGTATAGATATATCAAACTCGTCTGCATTTTGTAGAGATAAATTGCCTAAAACTCAACGACGGAAGAACATTAGGTGTAACGTTATGGGGAACACAATCCTAGTTTCTTTTAATCATCGAAACAACTTGAGAAATGAAAACTCTGTTAATTGTTAATTTGGATTTTAATTACTAATCTTAGTTAGTAGAACATCACAACTAAACCCATTTTACTTTCCATATTTGTTTCTTTAGGAAATAATAACGACATTTGAGTAAAACTCGACAGTGAAATCATTTTTGTCAAAAAATTCTCTATGGGATCGACCTCAACTCACGTTGAGTTCTATAAATTGACTTCAACCATTTATATCTCTTAATTGAGGTGTAAGTTTGGACGTATCAAATTTTGGCGTCGTTGCCGGGGAATTTCAATTCAGAAGTGTTTTACTAGCTTTATTATAAATGTAGTTAGATTTCCTAATTTTACGTCTTGTTCTTTGTCTGTGTGTCTTTCAGGTGAGTTCGACTGTGTATGCCAAATACCAGAAGTATGGGAGCCCCATTAGTCCCATACGATCCAAAACTTCATAAAACAATCCGCAAAATAGTGAACGCACAAGAACTTGAGGCGCATAGATAGAGATTTGGATTGGAAGCTTAAACCATTTTAAGAGGTATTCAGCTGAATGTTCTGATCAACCAGCCTAGGGTAGTGGACGAAAACATAGCAGTGGATGGAATCATTCCTCCCCACCGCCAACCAATAGCTCCAAGGGGTAGAGCACAGCGTCCAACTCACATCATGTATGAAGAGGGTGACTTAGACTTTGATGGAGCTGGAGCCACTAGAGCGCTAATGTTACCTGCACTACCTCCAGGTGTTAAATTCACAATGACCAGCACTATGATTCAACTGCTGAATCTGAAAGGTATGTTCAGGGGTGCAGTTGGTGACGATGCTAATCAACATCTGATGAACTTTGTGGCGATATGCAAATCGCAAGAAATTCCTAGGGTTAGCCACACAACAATGAGACTAAGACTTTTCCCATTGTCTCTTACTGGAGAGGCAAAAAATTGGTTGAATGAGATGTGATGTTTTGCGTAATCAACGACACAACTTTCAATGCAAGTGTCTATGATCCTGCAATAGTATAATAACTCAACCAAGGGTTGGGGTCGAGTCCCAAGGGAGTGGTTTCGAGAATTAATAGAAAAATAAAATTTAGTTCTAACTAGTCGTATCTAAAGACATTAAAGATTAAAAACATTGGACATTAAAGGGGGACACAAAAGTGTCAATTAACGATTTGGGGGTTTTGTCACAAGTATAGTAAAAACGGTAGAAATAACAACGAAATCTATGAATGAAAGGGGATTCTTGGGATGTGACCGAAATACGGGTTAATCTAAATTATTGGGTACATGCTTTCGATAGAAAATTTATAGAGTAATAGTGACTAGGCTAAGCTATATGTGGGAATAAATTCTCTCTCGAGCAACTTACCCCATTTCTAATGGGTTTCTCTCGGTCACCCACTTACTGCGTGAAGACCAGCCTATGCCTTACCCCACTCACACTCTCGAGCTGAGTGTTAGGATATGTGACTAGGGTTCACTCTCTCGAGTTGAACCTCATGTCGACCCACTCCTTAGGCCATCAATCTAGTAGTCTTGGTTTCGCGACCTCTCTCTCGAGCAAGCCAAAAACACATAAATAAACTTGTATTTGCAACTACAAATTTGTTAAATTCATCCACAACTACTAGACGAAATCACTATTAAACTACATCTAATATATCAGCAAGCAAGACCCAACAACAATCTTAACCCATATTCGCTAAATCACACCCCAAGAATTTGGGGTTTTAGCCACACATCAAAAGATAGAAATTTATACCTAAATGATCTTGCATTCAAATGGGTATGAAGATTTAAGTCTTGTTACAGGTCAAGAATGAAGAATCCAAGAGACTCAAGTCTAAATCCTTGGAGATGAAACCCTCTTCTTCTTCAAGTTTCCAAAACCCTCTTCAAACTCAGAGCAAAAATAAAAAGTACTAAAATTATATGAATTGTTCTATATTGAAAATTTGATACTAAAATATGATACTACTCTATAAATCTCAATGAGTATTTATAGTTTTCAAAATTTGTGATGCAATGGATCATTCGGCGACATTAGTTGGAATCGTCGATCAACTCAGCGATTCACCCTTTGGTGTTGTTCATGACCATTTTGCACCATCCTTTGGCATCGTCGTGCTCTGGGTCATTGGGAGTCATAATACTGCTTCGCGGAACTTCTCGGTGATGTGTCGACTGCTCCCTTTTTCCGCCGACTTGATCCTTTCCTTCACGTCTCAGCACACTAGAACAAAAAGCGAAGTGAGACCCTTCGGCGATCCTAGGTCTTCATCTTCTTGTTCTTTTTAGGCTTTTTGTTCTTTTTTGCGAAGTAGTGTCCATGCTTCCTTCAAACTTTAAATACCTGAAACTTAAGGGTTTTTATTAGATATTGAGATAAAATAAGCATTTGAGGACACTATTTCTATTTAAATAAAGCCGTAAATGAATCCAATTTGTGGACTCATCAACACCCCCAACTTAAACTTTTGTTTATCCTCAAGTAAAACTCAAGTTCAGCAGTTCAAATAGGATTTCTAAAATAGTGCTACACAAAACTCAATCATGAATGTACACAACAAGACTTCAACCTACTTATGAGAAGATTCAATTGTGTACTCAAAGATTAAAGTTGCGACACACCATTACCAAAGATTCTCATGCTCACAATTATTTCTACTAATGCAAGTTCAAGCTCAACGAAAGTATCTAAATGCCCTCACACAAAGAATGATTCCATATTCACACACAAACGTTAATCAATTTAAGATCAGGAATCAGATGCAACGCTCACACTCAAAAAGAGAAACACAATGCATGTTTTCACCCATAGGATTACCCTTATTTTCCAATCGACTTTCGGTTCGGCTTACTAAGATCAAAAAGGTCTTTTCAAGGCTTGTAATGGGGCTGAGCGCAAAGGTATGGTCATTTAGGCTCAGTGACTTCTTCATCCTCGTGAGATGTGGTGTTCTCAAAATGTCATCTTCCCTTCCCTTATCACTTTTTCTTCTAGTGCTTCTAAGTCATCATTTTATTCACTCTCCATGTATTGCTTGGAAACCCAATTCCTTTTGCACTTTTATTCCACAACTTTTTCTTTTTCATTCTTTTCTTTTCTTTTTATTTTCCTTCTTTTTTAATTTTTTTTTTATTTTTATGGAGGGTTTCCATTTTGTTTTGCAATACCATGGGTTAGAGAGACTTTTTCTTGCAGTTCTTGACTTCTCCTTTTCCTTTTCACCACCCCCCACCTAAGTTGGGTATTCACTAAACCACAAATGAAGAGGATTATAGGTAGTGGATCAAGTAAGGTCTAGGGTTCATCAAGTTTCTTCCAAAGAAAGGTAAGGCTCAAGGGTTGTTAAAAAAAGTTTCACACGCTCACAGGTAGGCCACAAAAGAGGTATATGTCAAATTTGGATCACACTCTTTAAAGTTGCCTAAGATTATCTCAAGAGCATACCTTTCTAAATCAATGAGACTAACGGGGCAAATTCTAGATTTATTCATGCATGGTTCAAAGTAACCTAATCACAGAAGGCATTGACACTAAAGTCAAACAAGACTACACACTTTATCTAGTATGCAACGGTCATTACAAGAGAATCAATTCGATAAATTGCTAATCACAACAAGATGCAAAGAGTTCACATATTGTCTTTGCAACTTCATTTTCTCTCGTCGTAGCCGCACAATCATATTTGTTCAATTGATAGCACTATTTAAGTCATCAGTATGATGGGAATCGAGACTTAAATTTTGCAAAAGAATAGCCACTTTTAACACACGACAGGTGGCAAAAAAATTTGGAAATTTTAAAATTTTCTAGAAAGGTCAAAATCATTTTTGTAATTTAAAACAAAATGGAGTCGTGAGCTCAAACATCCATAGAAAGTAGTGTAAAAACAATTTTAAACAGACAACCCAAATATATACAAAACACGAATCACAAATAACAGACAAAAGGTGAGCCTCACCCCACCATAAATAAAAGCAATTTGTCCTCAAATGCAATTAAACAAAATCTGAAAGGAAAAATAAAGAAAGATAAAGAGGGAGGTAAATAGGGGATCCTGTCTAAGTAGTTTATCCATCTGTTTGGACATCAGTTCCTGGAGTGACTTCCAGAAGGACCAACTCCACTGGATCTAGCAGCAGATGCTAAGGAGGCTTGCACAACAGAATCTATCATGATTTCTTTAGTCTCGGCTATGTCATCTGCTATAGCTCCCTCAAACATCTCTTCGTCGGTCTCTTCCTCTGAGTCAAGATCGGATATATGTTTTGCTATATCCCTATGTCCAGTGGTGGCCTGAGGCATCACAGGCATGTCTGGAATCTCTTTTGTTCCAAAGATCATGGACGCATCAGTGAACTTCAAGTGGTTTACATCTTTTCGCAGCTCAGCAATGGAAACTTATAAAGCTGTGCCCTTATATGTGGACCCTTTGTTGTGCTCACACACTCCTATCATGGCCTCTAGGGCATTAATGATCATGCTCAGAGGTGTCACAACATCATCTAGGGCAATCTGGATCATGCTTGGATTAGAGGCCATTAGACTGGCAGCCCAACGATCAGCAGACAAGGCAAGTTTTCCCATCCACAGTAGGGAAGCCTGGGTGAGTAGAAGCTGGGAAATAGCAACAACAACATTAGGTTTAGGAGACCTTGCAGTAGCGGAAGAATCATTTTTGTAATTTAAAACAAAATGGAGTCGTGAGCTCAAGCATCCATACAAAGTAGTGTAAAAAAAAATTTAAACAGACAACCCAAATATATACAAAACACGAATCACAAATAACACATAAAAGGTGAGCCTCACCCCACCATAAATAAAATCAATTTGTCCTCAAATGTAATTAAACAAAATCCAAAAGGCAAAATAAAGAAAGATAGAGAGGGAGGTAAATAGGGGATCCTGTCTAAGTAGTCTCTCCATCTGTTTGGACATCAGTGCCTGGAGTGACTTCCAGAAGGACCAAGTCCACTGGATCTAGCAGCAGATGCTAAGGAGGCCTGCACAACAACATCTATCATGATTTTTTTAGTCTCGGCTATGTCATCTGCTATAGCTCCCTCAAACATCTCTTCGTCGGTCTCTTCCTCTGAGTCAAGATCGGATATATGTTTTGCTCTATCCCCATGTCCAGTGGTGGTCTAAGGCATCACAGGCATGTCTCGAATCTCCTTTGTTCCAAAGATCATGGACGCATCAGTGAACTTCAGGTGGTTTACATCTTTTCGCAGCTCAGCAATGGAAACTTTCAAAGCGTCACCTTATCTGTGGCCCCTTAGTTGTGCTCACACACTCCTATCCTGGCCGCTAGGGCATTAATGATCATGCTCAGAGGTGTCACAACATCAGCTAGGGCAATATGGATCATGCTTGGAACAGAGGCCTTTAGACTGGCAGCCCAACGATCAACAGACAAGGCAAGTTGTCCCATCCAGAGTAGGGAAGCCTGGGTGAGTAGAGGATGGGAAATAGCAGCAACAACATTAGGTCTAGGAGATCTTGCAGTAGCGGAAGAATCTGGAGCTGACTCTGCAGGTGATGATTCTGTGTTTCCTGACTCTACTAATGTTGCCTTTTTTCTTTCTGCTTGATCCTTAAGGTACTCGACTTCGATCCTCCGTATATCAGTAGAGGTTGTGGGCATCATTTCCACCTCTTTCTTGGCATCCCGAGGTACCCGAGCCTGTTTGCACAATATTGTGATCAATACTGGGAATGGAAGTGAGGTCCGGCTCTGCCTTGCACGCATGAGTATCTCTGAAGCGATGATTTCTCCCAAGTTTATCCGTGTTTCCTCTATGATGCAACCCAGGCAAGCTGCCTTGGCAAGTCAGAGAATCGACTCATTCTGGGATGGCATGATTGTGCTGCTGATAAAACCAAACCAAAATCTTGCTGCTATGTTTAGTTCTTTCTTTTCAATCGGAGCTCCTTCCGCCAACCATTTCGGAGTCTCATCTGAAATTAGTGGGGCTAACAACTTTTTCATCTCATCCAGTTTCTTTGTTCTGATCAAGTGCTGGCAGTGATCTCCAATATTCCTGGACATGCCCAAGACCACGTTAATCGCCTCACTATCACACTTCACCCTCCTTCCTCTAACAACCACATAGTCCACTTCTTTGAAGGTTGCTACTAGTTGCTTTTTCTAGGGTATTAGTGCACTATATGCACTATCGAACTCTCTTACCCAGTTTGGAATATAAGGGCCGCAGGGTTGGTGAAAATTTGGAACTTATGGTATCTCAAGCATTCCCTTATCTCTGGGGGTCTGTCTATAACCCCGTCTATGGACAACCTCTGTTCCTCCAGAATTGTTCTCAGTCCCTCAGTTTTTACTCAATTTTTTGACTTAGGCGGAGGATTCTGTACTGGAGGGGCTAATACCATTGCCTGCTCTGGAAATGTTGATGTAGGAGTGGTACGCTGAGTATTCATGATCCTGAATGGATCATTCAACTCCCTCTGTGCTATTAACAAATCATCCTCATCAGAACCCACATCTTCACTTTCAGATTGGTTGGGGTCATTTCTGTAAAAGCCATCATTGTCATTGCTTGCATCTGATAGTTCAAGGATCTTATTATTTCCCTTGCCTCTTCCACCAACTGTGGAAAGTTTAGCAACCTTGCTTCTGGATGCAGTTGCATCCTCGTTGATTTTAATCCATTTTGTTTTACCTTGGGATGACCTGCTTTCTCTTGCAACTTTAGTTCTAGCCATTTCTGCAAAGAATTTGGGAAGAAGTTAGAACAACTAAATCAAATTCATAAGGACACAATTGCAGACTATATCGCCGAATAGATCTGCGAATCACCTAATTGCTTTGGCGAGTAGTGCTTTGTCCGCTGAAAGTTATAGTGCAATAAATGAAAGGGGTGCAGACAAGGGGTGATCGAGGATGCATTCGGTGATTCACCGACTGCTTTTGGTGATCTGTTATTTCTCGCTGAAAGCTACAGAATCTTGTGTCAAGTAGCATGAAATTAAAGGTGAGATGGGGTCAATAGGCGAACCGCGGAGTGATTTGGCGAGCTCGACCTAGCTCGCCAGTCTGCCCATCCTGCCTATTTCCCATCTATCTTCTCGATTTCAACCCGCAACCCCCGAAAACAAAATCAAAACATGCACTAGATCAATCAAGCTTACAGTTTTTCTCTTTGCTCAACTTAAATAGTATACAGGAGCACCTCATAAAATTTCATTCATGTTAAATCACCATACTAGGATTCCAACATTTAGAGCAGAAGGGTTGGATTAGCAAATCAAAAGAGGCACTTGAATAGCCTAAAATTGTTATAAAGGCACATTACACAACATGACATAAAATTTCTTGCAATGAGAGTATAATTATCACAATTAAATGTAGGGTTTTGAGGACTAACCTTTTAGGCAGATCAAGTCAAGACTGTGATGTTAGGCAGCAGAATAGTACAGATCCAAACACTACTAAATCAGCTAAAGTACTCAAGAGATACGAATTTTTTTGAAAATACTAAGTAGGTGCGATTTTTTGAAAATCAAGAGTGAGAGAATGTGAAAAGGTTGAAAGTCAAAACTCGTGGCCTTATAAAAACCATTCAGATCTCACCCATTCGGCGACATTAGTTGCTTTCGATCCGCTACTTGGTGAGTCGTCGAGTGTCTATCTACCTTGCCGAGTTTTACAAGACCTTCAGTTAAGGTGAGGATCCAAATGGCGGTCTTTGTAGAGGTCACCGATCTAGTCGGTGATTTGCCAATGTGGCATTGTGTAATTCATCTTGTACTTTTCACAAACTTTTCATGCCCAATCCTACAAAATCAAGACACTTTTATTTTAATCATAACATACTTCAAGCATTTAAGGGTTTTGGGTTGCCTCCCAAACAATGCCTTAGTTAACGTCGTGGCACAACGTAAATCAGTATTCAAACTCTATTTTTGGGGTTAGCCTTGGTATCACTAGGTAATCCCTCATTTTGTTTCGAGTGGAGATCGGGCGACGCATAACCCATGAGGTTCTCTAGCAGCTGGACGACTCTGGAATGAGACCAAATCATCTGCTTCATTCCTTCAATGTATTCCTTCATTTCTTTCAGCTCTCTATCTTGCTCAGTCACTATGTGGAGAATGATTGAGAGCATTCCCTCAAGACTTTTAACCTCATTGTCTTTGAGACTTCCTCGCTCATGAGTAGGGATGTGTTTATCCTTCCTCTTACACTGGACCTCGATCTTCACCATCTTTTCGGCCAACTCATCCATCTGAGTCATTAGGGCGACCAACATGAATTTCTTTTCTACTTCTTGATTCATCTCAGCCATTTGATTAAGCAGTTGAGCTGCTATCACATATGGCTATTTTGCGATGCCTCTCGGAATGATATGGGACTAGGGTTCACTCTCTCGAGCTAAACCTCATGTCGACCCACTCCTTAAGCCATAAATCTAGTAGTCTTGGTTTCGCAACCTCTTTCTCGAGCAAGCCGAAAACACATAAATAAACTTGTATTTGCAACTACAAATTTGTTAAATTCATCCACAACTACTAGACGAAATCACCATTAAACTACATCTAATCTATCAGCAAGCAAGACCCAACAACAATCTTAACCCATATTCACTAAATCACACCCCAAGAATTGGGGGTTTTAGCCACACATCAAGAGATAGAAATTTATACCTAAATGAGCATGCTTTCAAATGGCTATGAAGATTTAAGTCTTGTTACAGGCCAAGAATGAAGAATCCAAGAAACCCAAGTCCAAATTCTTGGAGATGAAACCCTCTTCTTCTTCAAGTTACCAAAACCCTCTTCAAACTCAGAGCAAAAATAAAAAGTACTAAAATTATATTAATTGTTCTATATTGAAAATCTGATACTAAGCTATAACTCTCAATGAGTATTTATAGTTTTTAAAATTTGTGTTGTAGCGGATCATTCGGCGACATTAGTCAGAATCGCCAATCAACTCAGTGATTCACCCTTTGGTGTAGTTCATCGCCGTCTTACACCATCCTTCGGCATCGTCGTGCTCTGGGTCATTGGGTGACATAGTACTGCTTCGCAAAACTTCTCGGCGACGCATCGACTGCTCCCTTTTTCCATCGACTTGATCCTTTTCTTCAGGGTTCAGCACACTGGAACAAAAGGTGAAGTGAGACCCTTCGGCGACTCGCCAAGTGGACTCAGCGATCCTAGGTCTTCATTTTCTTGTTCTTTTTAGCCTTTTCATTCCTTTTTGCGAAGTAGTGTCCATACTTTCCTTCAAACTTGAAATACCTAAAACTTAAGGGTTTTCATCAGATATTGAGATAAAATAAGCATCTGAGGAAACTATTTCTATTAAAATAAAGCCCTAAATGAGTCCAATTTGCGGACTCATCAAGAGGCCTGATGACTCAATCAAGACTTGGACTGAACTAAAGGAAGCTTTCCTGGAATGATTATTTCCGGAATGAAAAGAGCTACATATGAAAGATGAGATAAGTGCCCATAATCAACTACCATGAGAAGTGATGCATGACACTTGGTAGAGATTTAGACAAAAGCTGAAGAAGTGCCCAAACCATGGTCTCACTGAGAGACATCTAAAATAGGCTTTCTATAGAACTTTGAATTATGTTACTAAACCTGTTGTTGATGCAGTGTGTGGAGGATCATTTATGAGGAAGCCATTCTAAGAGAGCATGCAACTGATGGACGAGGTGTCAAAGAATAACAGGGCATGGTACACCAGGGATGCAGATGTAGAAGATCTTGGGTACACATTTGAACTTTCAGCTGAACAAAGGAAAAGAGAAGAAGAAAGGGATCAGGACATGGCACACATGAGGACCCAAATAGATCTACTTATGAAGTATATTGTCTCGATGTCTGAAAAGGTAAATGATGTGGGAAAACCAAACAGGTATGAAGATCAGGATATCGATCTAGATGAGGAGGCTAAATACCTGGGCAGCCAAGGAGGTTTCTGGAATTATAACTTGAGAAACCAGGGTTACAATTCTGGAAATGCAGGTCAAAACTACTCACGGGAAGGACAGTATGATAGGCCAGCCAACAGAGAGTAAAGACACTGGTAGAACAAACATAAGTACAGAAATGATCGCAGTGGTGTGTATGTGACCCAAGGTAATAGAGACCGGACAAGTGGTAGTCCCAGCGGGTCTAAGCCGGAAGACATGTTGGCCAAGGTGCTCCAAAAAGTTGAATCAACTGATGCAGAGGTGATGGAGATGAAAGGTGATTTCTCCAGTATGAGTCAACTGGTAGACTCTCATACACCCTCTATCAAGCAAATTGAGCAGCAGTTGGGGAAACTTTCAACCTCATTAAATTAGAGGAAGAATGGGTCACTACCAAGTGACATGATCCAAAAACCTAAGAAGGATGGGCATTGCATGGCCATCGTCACCAGGAGTGGTAAGATTCTTAATGACCCAATTTCTGTAGGTACTAAACATGAGCAGGTGTTGGAGCAAGCTGGAAGAGAGGAGGATGAAGCTGAACAAGTAGATGACTTGGAGGATGCTCAACCAATAGCAAAACCTGCAGGAGCAAAAGAAAAAGAGGTCAAGAGAACTATGCCTCTTCAGTATATACCAATACCACCTCCTCCTTACCCTCAAAGGCTTAAAAAGAAAGTCGAGGATGGAAAATTTACGAAGTTCATCACCATGATGAGACAGCTGTCAGTAAACATACCATTGGTGGAAGCCTTGGAGCAGATGCGAGGATATTCCAAGCTCATGAAAATCTTGGTTACCAAGAAGAGAGTTGTAAGTATTGATTTGACTAACCATGTTCATCACTACAGTTCTATTGCTACTAGATATCTGGTATAGAAGAAGGAGGATCCTAGTTCATTCACCATACCGTGCACCATTGGTTCAATCAAATTTGCAAAGTCCTTGTGTGATTTACGGGCCAGTATAAACTTGATGACGTTGGCCATCTACAAGTAACTGGGGTTAGGATTTCCAAAACCCACAGCAATGAGGTTGATGATAGCAGATAGGCCAGTGAAGCGACCTGTGGGTATCCTATGTGATGTGCTTGTAAAGGTGGACACGTTCATCTTTCAGGCAGGCTTCGTGATCTTTGATTGCGAAGTGGATTTTTAGGTTCCCATAATTTTGGGAAGATCATTTCTGGCCACAGGACGAGCATTGGTAGATGCTAAGAAAGGAGAACTGAAGTTCAGACTCAACAAAGAAGAGGTAAAGTTTAATATTTGCAGGTCAATGAAACAGCCACATGACATGAATGTGGTGTCTGCGATAGTAGTTTTTGATGAAGAAGAAATGGGAGAAACCATTGAGGAGAGGCTGCCTGTTGAAACCTTAGCTACCGTGCTGATGAATTTTGAAGTTGATTTCCAGTCTGACTATGTAGAGACCGTGAATGCTTTGCAGGGAATGGGAGAACACTCTTATGCTCCAAAGAAACTAGACCTGGATTTAAAAAATAGGCCAAGCCTTCTGGCAAAACCATCCATTGAGGAGCCACCTGTGTTGGAACTGAAACAGTTACCCAGCCACCTGAGGTATGTATATTTGGTCACTCACAACACTGTACCTGTGATTTTGGGTGCAGATTTGAATGATGAACAGGTCCAAGCTGTTATCAAAGTGTTGGTAAGGTACAAAAGATCTATCGGGTGGACCATTACTCGCATCATCGGGATACCTCCGGGTATATGCACCCATAAGATCAAACTTAAGAAGGATTGCAGACCAAGCATTGAACACCAACGGAGGCTAAACTCACCTATGCAAGAGGTGGTTAAAAAGGAGATCATCAAGTGGTTTGATGTTGGGGTGGTATACCACTTTTCTGACAGTCACTGGGTTAGCCCAGTGCAATGTGTGCCCAAAAAGGGTGGTATGATTGTGGTTGCGAATGCAAAGAATGAGTTGGTCCCATAAAGACCAGTCACTTGATGGTGAGTGTGCATGGAATACATAAAGCTGAACAAGTGGATCTTGAAGGATCACTTCCCAATGCCTTTCAAGGACTAGATGCTTGATAGGTTAGTAGGAAAAGGGTGCTACTGCTTCTTAGATGGATACTCTGGCTACAACCAAATATCAATTTCTCCTGAAAATCATAAAATACCACCTTTACATGTCCTTATGGCACCTTTGCGTTTAAACGCATGCCATTTGGACTATGTAATGCACCAGCAACTTTCCAGAGGTGTATGATGTCTATCTTCTCGGACATGGTGGAGGACACTCTGGAGGTCCTCATGGATGACTTTTCAGTGGTAGGTGACACCTTTGATGACTATTTTCTTAATCTTAGCAGGGCCCTACAGAGATGCGAGGACTCTGTGTGTCTTATGTGAACAGTGATGGTTTTGTTTTTGTTGTGATAAGAATATACTGTGTTTGTGTGTTGAGCTGTGCAATAGCTAGTCTGTGAAAAATGAGGACCTTAATCTGAAATTTGACTGTTAGGATCTTTAGATGACATCTTAGATACTTACATGTTGAACATTGCTATTTTGATAAATAAATTGGTGAACCAAGAAACTAGAGAATGTAGTCCTGTGTCATGTGTATGTGTGAATTTTTGCTTGAAGTCTAATGCTAGGAGCAGAAACTAGAACTTGCTCGAGTAGTCTTGCTTAGATCTAATATTAACCGGATAGGAGAGGATCAGTAGGCCATTTTTGTTAAGCCATTAAAAAGCCTGAAATAAAACAACCAAATAAAAAGCTCTTCACTTGAACCCAATTTGAGCCTAAAAATCAGTCTTTGTTCTTACCTAGTAAAGATCATATACTTAGGTCTCCAAAGATACGATGTCACAACTCAGGCGAAAAGCCTAAGTTGAGGGTGATTGCAATCCGATCAGAAAGAAGAAATGAAAAATAAGGTTCAACCAGTAAGCTGAAGGCATAAAAAAAGGAGAAAAGAAAAGAAAAGAACCTGTTTTGGGTGAGTCCAAGTGAAGACCACGAAGGGATTCACGGACCGTGAAGCCCTTGACGGGTCATGGAAGCAGTCATGATGGATTCGACAGTTCAGTCCTATTTTGAGTAGGACTCTTTTTAAAACACTTTATTTGAATTAATTAGGTCGGTTTTTTGGTTTTTATCTTATCTTACGGTGAATGACAAACAAGTTTCCATTATTCTGAGTTTTGGTTTTCGGTTTTAACATTGAATCAAGATTGAAGTTCCGATTTCCGGTTCTAGAATTATCAAAGTAGCTTGTTGATTTGCTTATTCTCGTAAATACTTTCTCAACATTTTTTCATTTTATATTTCTAAATGTTTACGTGAAATAATGAGTGGCTAAATACCACAACTAGGATTGTGGGATCTATGATGTGAACCGAGGTGTAAGTTTGGACATATCAGTTACTCATAAAATATTAGGAAACCACAACCTTAGATACTCGCAAGTCGTAATTACTATAAAAAATTCGCTTAACCACAATATTATTATATAGTTACATCCCATCACAATCCATCACGAACTATTATTACTGTTATGCTTGGTCAGCCCTGACTGTCACTACGTAGTCAACCTTTTCATCAACATGACACTTCAAACTCAGTTATACTCATCAAATTCAAAGGACTAACCCAATTTTTATACGCACTTTCTTACTAAAATCTTCAATTTTCTTGACCCAAGTATACTCAATGGAACTTTATTTATCCATAAGCCTCTCATTCCGGTATCAATACACTTCTTTATTACTTAAGATAAAATCACTAGTCCTCATACTACCATACTTCTTCTTAACAAACAAGACAGGAAAACCCACAGGGAAGCACTAGGACGGATGAAACCTTTATCAAGAAGCTCCTGAATTTGAGCCTTAAGCT
>JAJOOO010006784.1:0-12461 GCA_029582685.1 Solanum piurae | reverse complement strand
GTACTGACACATACTCTGTGCTACATCTTCTTGTGATGTAGGTTCAGATTCTCAGCATCCAGATCACGCTTAGATCGGCTCCCGATCTCCAGTTCAGCCATATCAGTGGTGAGCCATCATTCTTCGAGGACAACAGTTATGTTATCTTTCATTATTTCAGTCTTTTAGTTTCAGTTTTGCTAGACTTAGCTGGGGTATGTCCCAGCACTTCTAGTCAGCTAGAGGCTATTTTCAGACATAGTTAGATTCAGCTTAGTATTTGAGTTTGATGTTTCTTTTGTATTAAACTCTCAGACTTGATATTCAGTTTTAGTATATGGGTATTCCCCATCATTTCAGATTTACTTATTATTAGCTTCTGCAACAATCTGATTTCTCATTTTACCTTTAGTATGCTCATGATTATGCCAACAGGGTTAGCTTGGGGTCACTTGTGATCCTAGGTCCCGTGTCCACATCTCGGGGGTAGCTCGGGGCGTGACAAACTTGGTATCAGAGCATCAGGTTTAAGAGTCCTAGGATGTCTGAAAAGCCACACTAGGTAGAGTCTTTTTCATGGGTGTGAAGTGCACCACATTTAATAAGAGGGAGGCTATGAAGTATTTTAAGAAAACTTCACTTTCTTGATATTCTTATCATGCGTTGGTATGATCTCCTTTCTAATCCATCGTTATGCGCTTAAGATCATGCTTCATCGTAGAGCTTAGGCAGGAAATTCTAATGAACGCAATGCTAATGTAGTTCCTTTAGTCCCGGATCAGGAAGTTTCGAGTGCAGAGTTTCAGAATGTCAATTCAACTTTTGGCTTAGATATGACCAACAAGAATAATCAGTAGGTTCCAATTCCTACTAATAAAAATGGTGGATCAGTGGCAGCTAGGGTTCGAGATTTTTTTAAGGATGAATCCGCCTGAGTTTTAGGGTCACAAGTTGGTGAGGACCCACAAAACTTCATTGATGCGGTTAAAAAAATCTTTGGAGTGATGCAAGTGACTGGTAATGGTAGGGTTGAGTTGGCATCCTACCAGCTTAAGGATGTGGCTCACATATGGTTCACTCAGTGGAAAGATCCAGAGGCCACTCTTACCTTTGTTCCTCCTTATATAGCAGTCAACTTCAATGTTAGTCCAGAAAGTCTCTCAGAACCCTTCTCAGTCTCTACTCCAGTTGGTGACCCAGTTATAGCTAGATGGGTATACAGAAATTGCCCTGTTACAGTCTCTCAGAAAGTCACCTCAGTAGATCTTGTAGAGTTAGAAATGGTAGACTTCGATGTCATTCTAGGCTTGGATTGTGTAACACCCCAGAAATTTTTTAAGCTAAGACTTGAACCGTTCTTCATAGTGAGTGAGATTTTTGCAAGGAATTTAAAGTTTCTTGAGTATTAAGTTCACTATATGTAGCACCTTGAGTTCCAAGAAGAACTAAAGAGAGTTCATTCAAGTCATTCCTAGTTCTTCTTAAGTTTTGGGTCAACTTCAAACGACCACAACTTCTAGTACAAGATGATGTAGGTGAGCTAAGAGATAGAAAATTAAATCCCTTCGAGTCGTCTTTCCAACTCCACCGAGTTTTCTCAATTCCGAGCTCTGAGTAAAAAGTTATGACAGATTTACTAACGTCACGCAAACCTAGCAGCAGCTCTGCGACGCGGAGTCAATACGGACCTCACTGCCTTGTGAAAAATCATTTTGACTCCCAGCTCATTTTAATTATTTATTTAAGGGTATTTTAGTTTTAAAAACCCTTAGGAGGTCATCTAAATTGCCCTAAACGTGTAGAAAATAAGTTTTCTTAAATCTAAACCCTCTCATCCACTCCAAAGATTCTACCTTCAAGAAATTCAAGAAACACTAAGGCTAGGGTTCTTCTTCAAAGGTTTTCCTTCAAGTTGCTTCAAGAGGATAATTCTTTCAGGTAAGTAAGCTTCCACAGTGTTGGGTTTGTTCACCCACACACCAATCATGTTAATTTCAGCTTTAAATTCGTTCTAAAAGTTGAATCTTTGATGTTCTTGTTATGTATTCATGAATTTACTTTCATTCTTGAATTGGGTTGAGATTGAGGAGTTCTTGAGGTTAATGTGTCGATTTATAAAGTGGTTAGAGTTAGATTCTAGTGTGCATGTGTTGGGTATCTAAATCTAAAGAGAGATTGAGAAAAAGAATCGAATTTAGACGAATTGGGGCTGGGAAACGAAAAAAGAGAAAGTTGAGTGCGATCTGGCACGCCAGTCCACGTCGCGGACTTGCTCCCCCAGTGAGAAAATAGTTTCTCCGCATCGTGGTTAGGATTCAAACTCCTTTGTCTCAAAACTTTAATTTTGTGAGTATTATTTTAAACCATCTTCGCGTCGCGGACTTGTTCTAAGATGGTGATTTTGTGATTTTTCTCATGTTTAGCTATCAACAATCATTCCTAAACATCATGAGACCTTTCCTATCACAAATCACAACCTTGAATTCATAAATCACATTCAAGGTAGAGTTGAGAGTCAAGTCTTGAGATTTCTTTCGAACATTTTTCAGAAAATCCCGTTTTGTCTTTTTGAGGAGTCTTCTACAAATTCTAATAACTTGTTTCAAGACTCGAGCAAGTGAGTATGAGAGTGAGAATAATGTATTCATGAGTCTACCTTGTCATCATGAGATTTTTTTTATCATGAACCGTAACTCTTGAATTCATAATTCACATTCAAGAGAGAGTTAAGAGTAGAGTTCAAGAAAGCCTTTAAGTTCAATTGTGAATCCTTTGAGATCAACTATCGATTTGAACTAAGTTTTGAGGAAGTAAGTAAAAGAATGAGAAGAGTCGTATACATGAGTTCCATGTAGTTATGTAGACCCTTGAGTCAAGTCGTTCATGCCCATAACTTCCGCATGAACTCCATCAGTTTAGTATCTTTGAAAGGAGCTAGTATCTTCAAGTTCTAAGCCTTTAAGTGTTGAGTTCCTAATCCCTTTTGAGAAGCATCTTTGAGTACTTGAGTTGAATATTTCATGCCCATAATTCCGCATGAACACTATAAGTCGATCAGTCTTGAGATGAAAAATATCTTTGAGTCCTTGAGTTGAGTAGTTCATGCTCATAATTTCGCATGAACCCTCTGAGTTGAGCATTCTGGAAATGAGTACTATCATTGAAGTTCTTGAGTTCCAAGTATTGAGTTCGATCTATGGTTATTAAAAACCTTGCATTGATCGTTCATGTCTATAATTCAGCATAAACCATATTTTAAGAAGTCTTTTACAAATGTTTTAACTTTGTTTTAAGACTTAAGCTTTGAAGTTGAGTAAAGAGTAAGAGTAAAGTTCATTTTCTTTAAAATGATCTATGAGAACTAAGTATTCCCAAGAGTAAATGTTTTTACATTTAAGATGAGAGGAAACTGAGATTTCCAAAAGAGTTTTGAGCAAGAAAGGGAATATCGATTCCAAGAGAGCTTTTAAGTTAAGTTTTGATTAATTATCTCAAACCAAAGAAAGAAGTTATTTTAAAAACATATGAGCTAAGTATATTTTTTGGAGTAGTATTGAGCACCGATATGGGGATGCGAGTTCATATTAACTCAAGTCTCCATAAACCATGTAGTCATCATGGGTATTAATGGGTCATACTATTTAGATGATCACATAAGTTAAGCTAGTGGATCCACTAAGTTAAGTGTTCTATATGACGGCAAAGTAAATGACGGTTCTGGCAGCGTGGGCAAGACGTTGTATCACCACTTAGGCTCATAGTGGTGGTTGTCGTTTAGAGAATCTCCCACATAAACTATATTACTTTATTATATAAGTAAATTTGAGTTTGTTATTGCATTTTCTTTTAACGGACTAAGTTGTTTTTACTATTTTATAAAGCTTTCCATATATTGCGTGTGTATTGTTGCTTTATATTGAGTTGAGTACCCAGAGTCGAATATCATATCGTTGAGTTGAGTATCTAATCTCTGAGTTGAGTATCTTATCCTTGAGTACTTATGAGTTGAGTAAGTTTGAATAGTTTTGAATATCCTTGAGTATTCCTTGAGTTGAGTAAGTTTGAAAAAAGGTAAGTATGTTTCCTTTTTATCAAGTTTCAAGCTTATGTTATGCTTTAGAATTCCTCTTACATGCTCGTACATTCCATGTATTGAACCATTTGGCCTGCATCTTTTCATGATGCAGATACAGGTATTCAGGATCATCAACAGGAGATTCGTTGATACATCCGAGAGTTCGAGTTAGCTGTGGTAAGCCTCCTTTTTTTCTAAAGGATTTCATTTACTTTTCAGTGTAGTCAGGATGTCACGGGTCTTGTCCCGACTTCCATCTTTATCAGTTAGAGGCTTCATAGATAGTCAGTATAGTTGAGAAATTTGTATTATCATTTATTTTATTAAATATTTTAAAGACTTAAGTTGCCTTTTTTATGGCGAGTTGAATATATTATTTTTATTCTAAGTTGTTCATTTGAGTTAAAGTTTCAAAAAGTTGAGTTTATTGAATTTTATTCAGTTTTTAAGCTTTTGCATGCTTAAGTTAGTCTTCCGCTTGTAGTCAGCCAAGATGAGGGTTCGCTTGCGGACCATCAATGGTTCTTGAGTGCCGGCCACGTCCAGGGTGTAGACTCGGGTCATGACAGATTGGTTACATTCTTGTTATTCCTCAGTTGATTGTAGAACTAGGATTATTCGTTTTCAGGTTCCAGACGAACCAATCTTAGAATGGAAGGGTAGTAGTTTAGCGCCTATGGGTCGATTCATTTCTTACCTTAAGGTCAGAAAAATGATCTCTAAGGGTTATCTCTATCATCTAGTTCGAGTTAAGGATTCAAGCTCCAAAACCCCAACTCTTGAGTCAGTTCCTGTGGTTAATGAGTTTCCAGAAGATCTTCCCGGAGCTCCTTCCTATAACACCTCAGAATTTTTTTGAGCTAAGACTTGAACCATCCTTCGTTGTGAGTAGGATTTTACCGAGGAATTAAATTTCTTAAGTTTTAAGTTCCCTAGATGTAGCACCTTGAGTTCGAAAAAGAACTAAATTGGAAATAGAAAAAAATCTGAAATTTTGCAAGTTAAGCTAAGTATGAGTTTTGGGTCAACTTCAAACGACCATAACTCCTTGCACAAGATTAGTTAGGTGTGCTACAAGATACCTTAGGAAAGATCTTTGAATTATCTTTCCAACGTCACCAAGTTTTCTAAGTTTCGGGGTCGAATGAGTGTGATATGTCCCTTTGAAGTTAGGTTGTCCAGTTAAGGAAAGTTAGCCGAAAATAGTAAGGGGTATTTTGGTCTTTTCCTTACCAAATCAGATTTAATTCATTTTTAGTAAGGTTTTAAGGGTCTAATCCTATTAGGTTCAGTTTTATAATCCTAAAATACGCATAGGATTTTAGTTGAGAGTTCAAGAAGAGAAAAGAAGAAAAAATAGGAGAAAATAGGAGAGGGTCAAGCGTTCGTCGAGATTCTTGCGTGTTGTAGCGTATTTTCGCCATGGGTTTGATCCCTAAGAGGTATGTAAGCTTCCATAGTGTTGGGTTTGTTCACCCCCACGCCAAACATGTTATTTTCAGTTCAAATTTCATTCTTGAAGTTGAAAGATTTGAGTTCTTGTTAGGTGTTCTTGAAGTTCATTCTAAATCTTGTTGTATTGGGTTTTGGATGATTTATTGAGATCAAAGTGAGTGTTTTAAGAGATGTATTGAGTAGATTAGAGTGTACTTATGTTAAGTAACCAATTCTAAGTGATTGGGGAAGAAATCGTTCGATTCTAGGCGAATTAGGGTGGGAAAACGAGCAAAGAAATTCGTCAGATTTTCTGGGTTGGGGCCTGGCGTGTCGCGCCAGCCAGAGCGCCCCAAAGTTGGCTCTGAATTTCACCTAAAATCATTTCTAACTTGATCATAACCTTGAATTAATAATTCAAATTCAAGGTAGAGTTGAGAGTTAAGTTTTGAGAATTCTTTCGAACATTCTAAGAAAGTCCCTTTGAATCCTTTTGTGGAGTCTTCTACAACATCTAGTAACTTGTTTCAAGACTCGAGCAAGTGAGTATGAAAATGAGGAGAATGTATTCATGAGTCTACTTTGTCATCATGAGATCTTTTATAGCATGAACCATAGTTCTTGAATTCATAATTCACATTCAAGAGAGAGTTAAGAGTAAAGTTCTAGAAAGTTTTGAGTTCAATTGTGAATCCTTTGAGATCCATAATCGATTTGAGTTAAATTTTAAGAAAGTAAGTATGAGAGTGAGAAGAGTTGTATCATGAGTTCCATAATGTTATGTAGACCTACGAGTCAAGTCGTTTCATGCCCATAAATTCCGCATGAATTCCATAAGTTGAGTATCTATGAGAGGAGTAATATCTCCATGTCCTAAGTCTTAAGTATTGAGTTTCTAACCCATTTGAGATTATATTCCTAATCATGGGACTATTACATATTACCCATGAAGTCGTTGAGCTGGGTTATTCATATCCATAATTCCGCATGAACCAGTCGAGCAGTCTTGAAACGAGAAGTATCTTTGAGTCCTTGAGTTGAGTAGTTCATGCTCATAAATTCCGCATGAACCCTCTGAGTTGAGCATTCTTAAAGTGAGTAGTATTGTTGAAGTTCTTGAGTTCCAAGTATTGAGTTCTATCTATGGTTATTGAAAACCTTGCATTGAGTCGTTCACGTCCATAATTCAGCGTGAACCATATTTTAAGAAGTCTTTTACAAACGTTTTAACTTTATTTTAAGACTTAAGTTTTGAGTTAAGCAAAGAGTAAAGAGTTGAGTTCATTTCTTCAAAAGAGTATATCGGGACTATGTATTCCCAAAGAGTAAATGTCCTCACATTTAAACAAGAAAGGAAACTGAGATTTCAAAAGAGCCTTTGAGCTAGTTTTTCAGTAAAGAGGAAACTATGATTTTCAAGAGAGATTTTAAGCTAAGTTTTGAGTAATTATCTCAAACCAAAGAAAGAGTTTTGTTTTTACAAACATATGAGCTAAGTATATTTTGGGAGTAATATTGAGCACCGATATGGGGATGCGAGTTCAGATAACTCAAGTCTCCATAAACCACGTAGCCATCATGGGTAGTAAAGGATCATACTATTTAGATGACTCCTTAAGATGCTTTTAACATAGACTAGTGTATCTACTTAGTGAGTTAGGTTCTCATACCCCCGGCAAGGTATAAGATGGTCATTGGCAGCATGAGGTAAAGTGTTGTATCATCACTATAACTCTTAAGTGATGGTTGTCGGTTAGATAAACTCCCACAGAGTTATATTGTATTTTTATATATATACTGAGTATTATTGTATTTTTCAATACATTGAGTTGCTATCTACAGTTTTATAGCTTTTCATATATATTGCA
Source organism: Solanum piurae (assembly GCA_029582685.1). Lineage (NCBI taxonomy): Eukaryota > Viridiplantae > Streptophyta > Magnoliopsida > Solanales > Solanaceae > Solanum > Solanum piurae. The sequence continues at coordinate 5,105 of JAJOOO010006784.1, read as the reverse complement.
TCTTTTATTGTTGCATTATCCTTGAGTATTTCGAGTTGAGTATCTTATCATTGAGTACTTCTGAGTTGAGTAAGTTTGAGTAGTTTTGAGTATCCTTGAGTATACCTCTGAGTTGAATAACTAATCATTGAGTTGAGCTATGTTTCTTTGAGTTGAGTGAGTTGGGAAGATGCAAGTATGTTTCCTTTTTATCAAAATTCAAGCTTATGTTTATGCTTTAGAATTCCTTTTACATGCTCGTACATTTCATGTGCTGAGCCATTTGGCATGCATCTTCTCATGATGCAGACACAGGTATTCAGGATCATCAACTATAGCTTCATTGATACATCCGGAAGTTCGAGTTAGCTATGGTGAACCTTCTTGTTTCCAGAGGATTTCATTTACTTTTCAATTTAGTCAGGATGTCGTGGGTCTTGTCCCGACTTCCATCTTTAACAGTTAAAGGCTTCATAGCTAGTCAGTATAGTTGAGAAGTTTGTATCATTTATTTTCTTAAATGTTTTAAAGACTTAAGTTGCCTATTTTATGGCGAGCTGAATAATTTATTTTATTTGGAGTTTTCTTTTGAGTTAAAGCTTTCTATTTAAGTTTCAATGAATATTTATTCAGTTTTTAAGCTTTGTATGCTTGAGTTAGTCTTCCGCTTGAAGTCAGCCAGGATGAGGGTTCTCTTGGGGACCATCAATGGTTCTCGAGTGCCGGCCACGTCCAGGGTGTAGGCTCGGGTCGTGACACTCCTGATATGGAAATCGACTTTGGAATTGATCTCCTTCCATATACCCATCCTATATTTATTCCTCCTTACAAAATGATTTCAGCTGAGCTTAAAGAATTGAAGGAGCAGTTGAAAGATCTTCTAGATAAGGGCTTCATCAGACCTAGTATTTCGCCATGGGGTGCACCAATATTATTTGTGAAGAAGAAAGATGGTTCTCTCAGAATGTGAATTGACTATAGGCAGTTGAACAAGGTCACAATCAAGAATAAGTATCTCATCCCCAAGATTGATGGCTTGTTTGACCAACTTCAGGGTGCTAGTCATTTCTCAAAGATAGACCTCAGATCGGGTTATCATAAACTCAAATTCAGAGATAGTGACATTCCGAAAACATCCTTTAGAACTCGGTATGGTCATTATGAATTTGTAGTTATGTCGTTTGGACTAACTGCAAATTTCATGGATTTGATGAACAGAGTGTTCAAGCAGTACTTGGACTTGTTCATTATCGTCTTCATTGATGATATCCTCATTACTCTAGGAATGAGGGGGAACATGCGAGTCCTTTGAGAGTTGTTCTGCAAACTCTCAAAGATCGCTAGTTATTCGCCAAATTTAACAAGTGCGAGTTTTGGTTACAATCAGTTGCTTTCCTTGGGAATATAGTATCCAGCGAAGGGATCTGAGTGGATTCCCAAAAAATAGATGCAGTGAAACAATAGCCCAGACCTACCTCTCCTACAGATATCAGAAGTTTCTTGTGTCTAGCAGGTTAATACAGAAGATTTGTGGAAGGATTTTCATCTATTGACTAGGTTGACTCAGAAAAAGGTTAAGTTTCAGTGGTCAGATGATTGTGAGAAGAGCTTCGTTGAACTGAAGACTAGGTTGACTACAACTCTTATTTTGACTCTACCATAAGGTTCAGACAGTTTTGTGATTTATTATGACGCGTCCAGAGTCGGCCTAGGTTGTGTATTAATGCAGCGAGGTAAGGTTATAGCTTATGCTTCCATACAGATTAAGGTGCATGAGAAGAATTATCCGACTCATGACCTCGAGCTTACAGTTGTGGTGTTTGCACTCAAGATTTGGAGACACTACTTGTATGGTGTTCATGTAGATGTGTTCACAGACCATAAGAGCCTTCAGTATGTGTTCACCCATAAAGAGTTGAATCTTTGCCAGAGAAAATGGCTTGAGTTCTTCAAGGATTATGACATGAGTGTGCATTACCATCCTGGTAAGGAAAATGTAGTAGCAGATGCCCTTAGCAAACTATTTATGGGTAGTGTAGCTCATGTTGAGAAAGAAAGAAAAGAGCTAGCAAAGGATGATCACAGACTTGCTCGCCTAAGAGTTCGTCTTATGAGCATATCAGATGGTGGTGTAACTGTTCAGAATGGGGCAGAATCTTCATTGGTAGTGGAGGTTAAGGAAAAGCAAAACAGGGATCTGATATTGCTCGAACTCAAAGGTGCAGTCCACCAACAGAGAGTTGAGGTATTCTCCCAAGGGGAGATGGTGTGCTTCGCTACCAGGGTCGATTATGTGTTCTAATGTGGGTGAGTTGAGACAACATATTCTTGCAGAAGCCCATAACTTCATATATTCTATTCATCCAGGCGCCACTAAGATGTACCGCGACCTGCGGGAAGTCTATTGGTGGAATGGTATGAAAAGAGATATAGCAGATTTTGTGGCTAAGTGCCCAAATTGCCAGCAAGTTAAGGTAGAACATAAAAAACCAGGGGGTATGACTCAAGAGATCGACATTCCTACTTGGAAGTGGGAAGTGATCAACATGGATTTCATCACAGGTCTACCTCGTACTCGCAGACAACATGACTCCATTTAGGTGATAGTTGACAGAGTTACTAAGTCTTCTTGCTTTTTGGAGGCCAAGACTACAGATTTGGCGGAGGACTACGCCAAGCTTTATATTAATGAGATTGTGAGGTTGCATGGGGTTCCTTTGTCTATCATCTCAGATAGAGGACCTCAGTTTACCTCTCATTTCTGGAAGTCATTTCAGAAAGGTCTTGGTACTCAGATTAATATTAGCACAACATTTCATCCCCAGACGGATGGTCAGGCAGAGCGTACCATTCAAACCTTAGAGGACATGTTGAGAGCTTGTGTGATCGACTTCAAGGGTAGTTAGGATGATCACCTTCTTCTTATTGAGTTTGCCTACAACAATAGCTACCATTCCAGCATTCAGATGCCCCCTTATGAGGCATTATATGGGCGTAGATGTAGATCTCCGGTTGGTTGGTTTGAAGTAGGTGAAGCAGCCTTAATAGGGCCAGATTCAGTTCATGATTCTATGGAGAAAGTGCAACTCATTAGAGATAGACTTAAGACAGCCCAAAGTCACCAAAAATCTTATGCATATGTAAGGAGAAGGGAACTAGAGTTCCAAGTTGATGATTGGGTTTTTCTGAAAGTGTCGCGTATGAAAGGGGTGATGAGATTTGGCAAGAAAGGAAAGCTCAGTCCCAGATATGTATGCCCTTACCGGATCTTGAAAAAGATTGGTAAAGTGGCTAATGAGTTAGAGTTGCCAACAGATTTAACAGCAGTGCATCTAGTCTTTCACATTTCACTTTTGAATAAGTATGTGGGTGATCCAACATCCGTAGTGCCATTAGAGAGTGTGGCTGTAAAAGATAGCCTTTCTTATGAGGATGTACCAATTGAGATTCCTGACGATTGATCGTCAGGTTAGAAGGTTGAGAAACAAAGAAGTCGCTTCAGTCAAGGTTTGGTGCAAGAGTCAGTCCGTAGAGGGAGTTACTTGGGAAGCATAAGCAGTCATGGAAGCCAAGTATCCTCACCTTTTTCCTTCCGATTCCAATCCAGCTTGAGGTAATAGTTCCTCTTCACTTTTCCAGTCATTCATGCGTGAAATCGGTCTTAGAATCATATTTCTTCAGTTTGTACTTGCATTTTCAGCATATTTGCATGTTTTTGGAACTCAGTTCAGTCAGAAATTTAGTTTCTAGTGTTTAGTGGTAGGGATTGCAGCCCTCTCCCTCCATTTCAGCAAGTTTAGTCTTCATTCGAGAAAGAAATGTTTCCAAGGGGGAGATAATGCAACACCAAGTATCCGAAAACAAACCAAATTGCAGAATTTCAGAAGCTACAGGTGCCATCTACGGGCACCACCTATGGACTGTAGAGTGATCCACGGTCCGTGTTGGTGGTCTGTGGATTCCACATGCAACCCCTCCTCAGAAGAATCCAGAAAATATGCTAAGGGTCGACCCACGGTCAAGACCTACGTATCGTATGAGGACCCACGATCCATCCTGCAGGTCTGTGGTTCGAACCCGCGACCCTCCTCCCAGAAACCTCAGAAAAATCGGCTAAGTGTTGACCCACGGTCCGTAGATCAGGTCACAGACCGTGGTCCGCGTTTGTGGATCGATGCCTCAGAATCCCAGCTTCAATCCCGATCGACGGTCAACCAGCATGGACCGTCAATCAATCGACGGTCCGTCAGTCCTGTCCGTCGGTCACTCCGACAGTAGTTAAGTCGGGGGTCGTTTGGTCTTTTCCTATTTTGTTTAACCCCTAAACTACGTCGTTTAGACCCTAAATTATGAGGTTTTAGCCATTTTAAGCCTAGAAACATAACTAGAACTTACCTTAGTCAAAATCATTATCAAAACTTACAAAATTAGAGGCAACAGAGGAGAAAAAGGTCGACCAACCCTAGTTCAAAAACGTAGCAAGTTTCCATCAGTTCCAACCCCAAAATCAAAAGATTTCTCGAAATTCGTCACCAGGTATGTGGGATTTTACTAATGGGTTCCTTTCACCCATTAGGTCCCTAGATTTCAGTCAGATTCTTGATTTCCTATTATTAACTAGACCTAGGGTTTCTAGAACTTCAGCAGATTATCATGAATTAGTTATTTACATGTCTCAAATCAGATTATCATGGTATTACTTTATTCCTTGCATGAAATTCAGAACCCTAGCTATGTAGTTCCTTAGTTCTTGAATTACACATGTTAGGTCAGATATTTAAGTTATTTCAGATATACATGCCTCAGTTTTGAATGTGTCATTATCAGTATATTATTGCGCATTCTAAGTTTGCATGTCAGTTTAAGTTATCTAGTATATTACAGTTATTCGGTCATAATGTGGTAATCACTTAATCCATTGGGAGTAGTATAATATCGAGTTAGACTAGGGTCAGTCACCCATATAGTCCCAGAACTACGAGCCATGTAGGTTGTAAGTCCCCTCTGTGGGCATCATTTTAGTGATCACGCCACCATGCCTCTATACCTTTGGTCGGGTGTATTGGATCCTCTCGATGGGGCGTATACATCGGACTCCATATTTAGCTTATGTGGTTTTATTATCG
>JAJOOO010006783.1:0-13954 GCA_029582685.1 Solanum piurae | reverse complement strand
AAACAAACTTTTTTGTAGATTTTAAAGGAATACAACAAGTTTTTAAGAAACTTCACACATTTTTGTTATAAAATTGATCCAAATTGGTCAAAATCAATTTCAAATGACTCCAAATTTGATTTTCAAGGTTCTAATAACAATCACAATATTTAAATTCAATTCAAACTTTCAAAATTTAATACTCACTTTGTCTTTTTCAACCAGTTCTTTTGAAGTTCAACAAATTAGTTGTGCTCTTTCATAGTCTATAACATGTTGTATATAAATATACCAACACATAATTAGTCAATAATTCCTTCTCTAAAACTGAAGGATACTTTAAAGAAACATGTATGCAGAGAGGAGGCTAGTCTCCTGCCTCTTCCCTACAAAGTGTGATAATATTAGGGTTCTACGCATTCTTATCTAGGGTCATATCTTTAGTAAGTTGAAGAGATATCATGTCATGTCTAATCACCTTTCTACCTCATTTCCAGTTCTTTTTCGACCTGCCTTTACATCTCCTAACTCATGTTACGACCAACTTCCCACACTTTCTGTTGGTGTAATATACCACAAATACAATAAATTATAGTTGAAATAAAATGAATAAAAATGTATAAATAAATCTTTAGGCTGAGGCGCGGATATCTCACTCTCTTTAAGGAGATTCAAGCCCACTGCGGTATAATCTACACCGATCTCACATTATGTCTCTTGACTTGTCCCCTCCAAGATACAACAACCCAACAACGTCATATAACTCAAGCAACTCCGGATTAGTTGAAGAGTCCAAAGCTCCACAAAAGAACACATTCCTTTACTATACAAATATTCTCTTTTGTGTATAGTGAATATAGTTGAAGACTTAGAATATTATTCTTTCTCTCAACTCTCTCTTTCACTATAACACTAATCTCAATATAAACACAATAAATTAAATACTACTCATCTTTTTCACTCTATATTTTTTTGTACTTGTTTCTTCTTCTTTGTCAACACAAAGGAAGACCAAACTATTTATAGGTGATGAATTCTTCCTTGCAATGAATATGAAGATAGTGGGTAGTAAATTTGCCAAATGAATGGCCCAAACGTTACATAAGTTACAAGACTTAAAGATAGAATAATGGGTAAAATGAAGAGTTGGTGGTTACATAAGTTACTAAAAACTAATGACCACTTTCTTCCACAATTGATGAGAGTAAAGAGGCACAAATATAATGTTCATCAATAGACATAACATGATATATAATGTGACATATAATATATTTTTATTAATATTAAAATGTCACACCAACACTTTCTTACCAATGTAGCCACACACCTTCTCTTCATATGTTCAAACCAGCTCACGCTTGTTTCCCTCATCTTATCTACCACTAGAGCCACTCCTACCTTTCCTGTATAACTAGATATTTCTGATCCTCTCTTTCCTCATTTGTCCACATATTCACCCGAGCATTCTCATCTTTTGAATGTGGACGTTCTTGACTTGTCAACACTCTGCCATATATACAACAATATCTTACGTATTGTGAATCTGAATTAGTCAACGCCTGACACTAATATCAAACACCAAGTGAAAGATAAAAAAGTTAATGTGGATACTCTAATAGAAGAACTATTCATTATGTTATTACTCAAAGTTCTTATCCATTGGAATTCAAGACCAAAAACTTTTTTTTTTTAAAAAAGAAGAAAAATAAAAGCAAAAGAAATGAGAAAAAAGCAAGAAAGGTGAAAAAGCTGAATTTGAATTTGTGTTTTGTCTGTGAAGCATGTAAAAATAAGCAGTCCCTTCATGCATTGCCAACAAAATGATATCATAAGCACAGCAATTATTTAGTCCCCCACATATTCACTTATTTAATCATGCAAAATGTTAAAAAGTTGAATTATTTTACGAATCCCAAGATAAAAAATCACAAAATCTTATTTCTTTTTTTTTTTTTAAATAAATTTTGCTTGCTGGCCGTTGACTGGAATTTGCTTCTTCTAAAATCATGATTTCACCATCACTTTATTTCTTTTCTTGTTCCCTTAGTTTGAAGACATGAGAACCAAGAAGTTTGAAAAAATCGACCTGCGTTATGGTGGAATGGTTGAAATGTCTTTGTTCTGTATCAAAGATCTCGATTTGAGCATTAGAGAATAATATAAAAATTATTAATGTGTAAATTCAAATTTAATTAATTAACTTTCAATATAAATACTAAACATCCATCGGATAAAAGAATTAAAAAAAACTGAAAGAAACTTTAATGAGGAAAAGTTTTGTTTCGAATTTCTGAATGAGGAATAACTTTATAAATAATGATTAAAAAATAGGATTAATAGTATTTTTGCTCCTTGGATTATTGATAAATTTTAAGCTTAGTCCTTACAATATCTTATTAAGCATAGTTAACCTTACATTACTTAGTATACTTTTGATTCCTTTACTCGTGAATATATACAATCTTTTTCATAATTATACATTATTCATTTAATTATTCGTATATTTTAGTAAATTGGTGATGCCACTTCATATTCAAGGGTATATATACGTCTAGAAATAATTTGAAAATAACATGTTTCTTATATAAAAAGATCAAAATACATCTTAATTCAAAAATAAATATGTTAAGCCATATATCATAAGGACTGAAGTTAAAATTCACAAATAGTAGAAGGACAAGTCTTATTTAATTTTCCTTATAAAATAATACTTAATAAAACTAAATAAATGTCAAGGAGGAGAGGAATAAATAAATAAATTCCCCATATAACCTGGAGGCTAGTTTTGCAGACAAATTAGACAAACCTATATGATAGCTACTATTGGAGGCAAATTAAAAGACTAGAGGACAAATTTTAGGAATTTAAAAATAATGACTGGAGAATAAGAAAAAGACAAAGTTCATATTATAAATAATGAAGTATGTGTTAGTCATTTATTCGTTTGATTTAAATATTTGATGCAGGTAAGTTATTATATACCTATTCATTAATTTTTATAAAAATATAAATATTTCTTCATGTTATAAGTATGGGGCAAACTTTAACATATGAATTTAACAGAATTCAATAATTTTAACATAAGATAACAAAAAAAATACGTTAATTATTTAATTAAAAGATTTTGAAATTACAAAATGAAATATACAAAATAGAAAGACTCAACAAATTTTGAAAAGATAATTATTGCGCTTGCAAATCTTATATATGAACTCTGCAAAACAAATTTCAAAATCCAACCACTATTACTTAAAATTATTATCCTAAAAGTTTATTGTTCATACAAATCAAATTTTGAATTCATTTGCCTAGTCTAGCCACACGTTCTCAAAATATCATTTATCCTACCATAAAACTTAAAAGCATACTCTTTATGTCTCAAATTTATATAGTACCATTGAAATTTTGAAATATAAACTTCCACATTTTTTTTAATCATAAATTCATATATATAAGTTTTAAACTTTTTAAAATAAAGTTTCTATATTTGAAAACTACGTATAAAAATACTATAAGTAACAATAAATAATAATTAAAAATAATTAAAAGATATTAATTTCAACAATCTTTTTAATTGACTTTCGATATTTCATTTATATTACATAAATTGAGATAAATGAGGTAATAAGTGAGGTCACAAGTTTTTTTTTTTTTTTCAAGTATAAGCCCCAAATCTTCCTTTGAAACATTTGATTCCCCATTATTTTTCTAATTATATTTTTTGCACCTTGTCTTTATTTTTCTTTGATGGGCCATATCTTTTGTCTCTATTTAAATGCTAGATGACACATTTGGAACATACATACATACTGAGTACTTACTCTTCTCTGCATCACACAAAAACTTATCAATCAAAAAAGAAATATGGGTGACCTTCACTCAATTGCTTACAATAGCTTCTCTTCCCTAGGTTGTGACTTCCATGGCCTTGAAGTTTTCAACAATGACATGTCTTCATGTAAAACATCTATCTCTTCTTCTCTCATTTTCTTATTTCAATATTCGTCACTAATAGTCGAGTCAGAATTTAACATTTACAATACATATATACATAATTTTATTTGAACATTAGTTATTTTACGGTGTTGAATCCCCTTATATATATATATTTTATTTTATTTTTCTTAACATTAGTAATTTTCCGGTGTTGAGCCCCCTTATGTCCCTCTAGCTTCACCATCTAACTACTCTATATAAGTTTTTCTCTTCTTCTTCTCAATTTTCTTGTTTGGCTTAAGAGTAGTGGTGAATGCATAGTTTTCATAGAAAAATTCAATATTTAATATATTTATCTGATGCATGTGTAACATGATTTTTCGACGAAAGAGATTAAACTGTTCGAAACAAAATTTTCACCAAGTAATTTACTATGTGCTATATATATATATATATAACCCTATAAAAAAAATTCGCCGCCTCTCTAACTCCGCCTCTGCTAATATTTTTTTTTTTGGTGGTGTATATAAATAACCTTATAATTTTTATTTTCGTCTCTCTAACTCCGCCCCTGCTAATTTTTTTTTATAGTTATGGAGAGCACTCCACCATTTTTGTCAAATGTTGATTGTGACTTATCAAGTGGATATCTACAAGATGCTTTATTCAAATTCAACTCAAAAAGAAGGCGTTTATTATTGTTTAATGATGATGATGACAAGGAGAATTATCAAAATAAAGATTCAAATAATTCCATTAAGGTATAATTAATTACATTAATTACTTTGTTAATTCTATAGCAATTTTTTATTTTTTTTGTTGAATTGTAATTCAATGGTTATTTTTTTTCTTATTTATGTTGCAGAATTTGTGGAGCTCCACAATTGACCAACAATTTTCTGAGGATTATGATTCTTTTAGCCAGATAACCAAGTGTGATAGCTTTTCTGGTAATTCTAATTCTTAATTCTCTTTTAATTTATCTCAATATAATTAAATATTTATTTTGCTTAAATAATTTAGAAATGGAATTAATTTCTATTGGTGTAATTTAGTAATATAAATGTTAGATATTTAGCTTTGTTTCTTATGATTTTTCTTTTCTTTTTATTAAAATTTAAATGACGATCTCTTTATAACATTAGCCGTCATCGGACAACCTTTGCCTTTTGTTTTTAGACCTCTTTATAATAATGATGATCATTATAGATAGCTTTTTGAAACGGTCAAGCTCTTTTGAAATGAATTTTTTATATTATATTATATGCATACAAAAAAAATTATTTACACATAATTACATATGAATATTTTTTACGTCATTACTAGTAAAACTTAAACATTATTACTATTTAAAATTATTTCTAACAAATAGTACTATTTTACTAATTTTGCTCCTACCTAGAAATTGTCCAATGCAATTATTATTATTTTAAAAAAACGTTTAGTATGGAGTAATGATTAGTAATAGCCGTTATGATTTGCATATTAAATTGATATTTATAAGAGGAGATTGATTTATGTTATTATGTTCGTTTTAATAAATTTGTATTATGATCATAATAATGATAATTTATACTAATGATTAATTTAATTATAGAAGATCCAATGAGCAAAATGAGTGAAGAATATTCCAAAAAAACAGAGGAGGAAGCAATCTCAGAAAATTATTATTATTCTTCTAATTCTTCACCAACATCATCATCTCATCATAATAAACAACCTCTACAATATGGTAACTCTCTCATTTTTTTTCTTTTATAATTAATTATAATCTTATGTGGATTATGTTTTAACGAGAATGCAGAATTTTGATCAAAGTTATTAAATTTTTATTAGATTCATAATTAAAATTTTAGTTCCGTACTTGAATTATGAGACTGATTTTGAGGGTATTTGATTTTTAATAAAAGTGTATTACTTTTGACTCAAAATATATATGCATATGCTCGAAAAAAAAATATTTTTACATATGTGTGGGGGTTGTTGTTCTTTCTCATGACAGCATACCTTATTTGCCATTTTAAAAAAATAACCCCATTAAAGTCTATACTTATTAATTAAAGTGCGACTTTATATAAGAATTTTCAGTTACTAACTAATTAAATCTTTATTAATATGTTTTTTTTGCTACTGTTGAATAGCAAAAAAATGAGTGAAAAATGTTTAAATGGTACAAATATATTGGATACTCAAAAGTCAAAAAGTAACCACTAATGTTGTTGACTTGCTTTTTTAATTTGAATAATATTTCGTAACTGTAAAGCAAATAATTTATCATTTAATTATATAATTATTTATAGGTTACAAGTTGAAAGCAGTCATTAATGTTTATATCAGAATAGACTGGTTACATCACATTCTTTAAAATATGATTTTTTTCAAAATCTACAAATATAAATTGTTTTATATATCGAACTGTCTTTGACTGACGTTTTTTTTTAATTGAAGGAGGAGGTGATCAAAAGAGAAGCAAGAAAAGGATGTGTGGAAAAATTGTGTATCCATTTGGGCTAGTGAAGCCCGGAGGGCAAGAGGGAGACGTGACGTTAAATGACATTAACGAGAGGATTCTAATGAGGCCGACCCGGCCCGTAAGGCATCCGGTCGGGGACTTTGCATGTCGTCCGACAGTGTGTCCTGCCGGACCAGGATTGTCCGGCAAGACTGTGGTCGCACTCACTAAAATTCATACTCAAGGGAGAGGGACAATCACAATTATAAGGACTCGAGGGTGATCGAGGACAAGTTAGAGAGAACGTACCTAGGTAGCTAGGGTTGGCTTATCATCTATTTGTTAAATTTTCGAGGTACGTAGGATCAGATAGGAAGGTAAAATTAAAAAAGAATATGTAATTTTATATTTTATCTTTTGCTCATTTGATGAAATAGGCTTGTAAATAGAGAAAAAATATTGGCGTCAATATATCTTTGACAACGTTTCAGATGAAAAGACCTAGCTCGCTTCGCCCTTGTTGACATGCTATGTAGTTATTTAATGAGAAAGGGGGTATGAATTATGATATCTATAGATATATGGAGGTAAGTGGATGTACATATTATATGTTTATTACTGAAAATTAGAATGAAAAATGTTTTGCTTTTAAAATTTTATTTCTGACAATTTGAAGATTTTCTAAGTACTATTTTGAGTTATAAAGGGATCTTGTTTGTACGTAGTTGAGCAGAATAATGGACTGAAAAAAGGTCCTAATAATAATCCAAAAATGTCACTCTAGTTTTAAATATTTTTCTTAAAAAGAAATTATGGTCTAAAATATGATATAGGAATATCATTTATATGGCTGTAATATTTTTGAATTTATGAACTTAAATGTGTCATAACTTAAATGTGTCATAATATCTGTGTAATTATCAAAAAAATTCTTAGTTCTCATTAAAATAAAATATAAAATTAGTTATTTTAAATTTATTCGAAGTGTGTCATCTAAATTGAAATATATATATACGGGACTAGTTAAAAAAAGATGTATTACTTCTCCTAGGTTAAAATTTGGGATAATTCACTTTTAATCCCTCAGGTATTGATAATTTTTAACTTTGATTCTTATAATATTTATCTAAGCATATTTGGCTTTTAATTAACTAAAACATATGTTTTGATACCAATTACCACTATATAAAAAATATGTGATATTTGGACTATATTTAGAATTACAATATGCTCAAATATGAAGTAGTAGTATCGATATATCATAACATAATGATAATTGATTTGCTTAGATCTCATTAAATTTGTGAAGATTCATAGTAAGAGAGATAAAAAAAATACACACTAATTAATCGAGCCGATAATTTATTGCAAACGGTCTATTTATTCCTAGAAAAATACAAATAAGATCTATGTATATTTTTGTAACGACATGTTCCCATCGTTATAGAAAAGCCAACGGGGGGGAAATTTGGGGCTGAAAAACTTTTTCGTAGTATTTGGATTTTCCCAACCTTGTCCAGATTTGGACGAAATCGGAGTCATTGAGGCGTAGGGAAATCTAGTAACAATCGGGTGAATCATTTATGATTTTGATTACTTGAGTAGTTAGATAACTCGTTAAGGAATCCGTACGACTTTGCGAAATTGAATTCGGGCGAGTAAAACTCCCGAAATCGATCTTAGCGTAAAAGGTATTTACTGAGCGTCGTGGGTTAAAGTTGTGTTGTGAAATGAGAATTTTGGAATTCTTAAAATAGCTCTCTGTTTCATTTTGTCCGCTTTGGCGGGGATTTTTGCAGCTCTGGCGTCACCGCTGTGGCGGGGTGGTGGCCACTGTGGCGAGCCCGACGCGAATTAAAGTCATTAATAAACCCCTAAACGACCTCATTATGCACTTTTCAACTTTTAGAGCTAAGGAACGACCCCCAGGCGGCTCCTACTCGTTTTTCACCATTCTTGAGGCTAAAGGTATGCTCTTCACCCCCGAATCCGTTTTTCGATCCGTAGAACGTAATAGAATGGGTGACTATTGATGGGGGAAGGTTTTGTTATAGATTCTATGGTGAAAACAACCCTAAATTGGATAATTAAGATCATGGGTATGATCTATGGTTCATAGAATTGTTATAGATTTTGGTAATTAGTGATTATTGATTGATTCCCGTATTATATTGATTGTTTGTAGACCAAAAACAAGCGGAACGAATCCGTAAAGGGAAGGATCAAGTTTCTTAGGGTTTCAAGCTTGTTTCGAGGTAGGTGATGGTTGTGATTCTTTGATTGTGGGATGTATGCTTGTTCTTGCTTCATTATGATACTTGTATATGTATGAATGTTGCAATGTTGATCACACTTGTGGTAAATGAGATAGCTAATTGATAAATGCCATGAAATCATGACTTAAATGTATGATCTTGATGATATACTTGTGATTGTGATTGTGGTGTGTGAATGGGATCGGTTGCCACGTTTCAGCATAACTAACTTGGATCGGTTGCCACGTTTCAGCATAACTAACTTGGATCGGTTGCCACGTTCCGACATAAAAATGGGATCAGTTGCCACGTTCAAGCATAAATATGGAATCGGTTTCCACGTTCCGACATGCTAACTGTTTGGGTTTGGGTTCCATGAGAGGACCAATGATTTGATATAAAATGTGAAGTTGCTCGTTGTTCGTAAATGTTGATAATGCTGTATATGTTGATATATATGCATGTGATTATAATGTTGTTTGACTTGTTTATGTTGCACTAGTGGGATAACCGTGTGATCCAATCAGTACACTGTGGTTGTATACTGATTCTGCACTTGCTCTTATTTTTGTTGAGTACATGACATCTTCAAGTGGCTATTGATAGACCTCGCTTAGGAGATCAGTGACCGTCACTTCGAATTCAAGGGTGAGCCAATTCTTCCGGGCTGCCATGAGATTCTCTTTCGTCTATGTCCACCATTTCCGGACTTAGGCTATGTTCTAGTTAGTTGATTAGTTCATTAGATTGGGGTTGCATCCCTTCTTGTTTAGACTTGTTGAACTTTAGATGTTTTGGTACATTGACTTTCAGGTTCTAGGTTATTCTTCCGCATTGTTTAGTTCGTTGTTAGACTTTTATTAGAGTTTATGGGAACTCTATTTTTAAATGCCTTAGTTTTTAGATTATTTGCTTGGTTGGGTTGTAGTAATGGTTCTCCCACCGGAGTGTTAGTGTGAGTGCCAATCACGACGGTCTGGATCGTGACAGTTTTATTCTCTTCAGATTTTACTTCTGAAATTATAATTGGTATATTATTATTATAGTATTTTTATATTATTATTTATCAAAAAATTGTAATCTCTAAGTAGCCCCTTTGCATAATGTTGACAATTATGTTATATCAATACAATAAATTAATAAGATCAAATAATTAGTGCTAGGTCTATTTCTTGAAAAAGAATTTAAAAGTGTTAGGTGATAAGGGAAAAAAAAATACTTATTAGGAAAGCAATGCATGTGACTAAAGTGAACTATCTCTTTGACTATATTGCATCCTAAGGCTTAATATAATAAGTTGAAATTAGTAAAGGGGAAAAAAAGAAAAAGAAAAAACGAAAGAGGCTCATTTATTAAAGAAAAATAAAGAGAGAAAAAAAGAAGAAGAAAAAAGGTAAAGGTTGATAAAAAAATAAAATCCTTGACAAGTATAGTTGTTGTGTGGATAAACAATACTGGTTTATATTTTTTAGTTATTAATAATATTCTCAAGTTCAATTTATGTGTCTTAGTTTATCATTTAGTCTATTTCATAAAAAAAATTAATTTTTATATTTAGGAGTTATAATTTTAATATAACTCAATTTCACCTTACCCCTTTAACATTTAAGATCTGAGCGGAAGAAAAAACATTCTTTGATTCAAAAATCAAATAATTATCGCCAATTATTTTTAAGAAGTCAAAATAATTCCTTTTTTTTTAGAGGACATAGTTTTGGCGATAATTATTTTTCCGTACTTTTGAAGTTATATTTTTGATATCTAGTGATCAAATAAAAGAGTTTGAGTAATAATAGCTTCAAACTTAGCAAATAGTGAGTATACTAGATGATTTTTTCATATTCTAAATTATGATTAATGAAAAAATAATTGTTAAATCAATTGAGATGCACCAAATCATTTAGAACAAACATACTATACTATATTAGAAAACATACAAATGATGTTTTGATGAGATAAAAGTAAAGTTAATATAACTATAACTAGTAAGTAACATTGTCAAACTTTCTTTTTGATACATGTTTGCACTTATGCTACTTAAATTTCACTAAAACTTAAAAATATAATATTGTTGGTGGAAGGTCCATACTCTATAGTCCATAAATTTTAGATATAGGACAAATTATAATGAGTAGCTATCATAGGAGGCACATGTTACCATATAAGTTTCATAAAAAAAGGACCATTTCCCATAACACTTGGTGAAGGACAAATCATTCTATGTAACAATTGGTATAAAAACAAGATTTGGTAAAAAAGAGAGGAAAATCATCACCCTATGTTTAAAGTTTAATTATATGTAGGACCCTAATTAATTAATCATTAGTGTGATGTGCATGATTTATGTTTTAATTTGAAATTAATCTATTAATTACTAATAGGTTGGTGAGGTGGAATTCTAGACTATATATGACCTTGTTTGAAAACTATGGGAAAAAGAAAGGGATAAGATATGGAAAATATTTGAGAATGACTATTATATAGGAATAGTCTTACAAAAAGTGTATTGTTATAACGAATGTGATTATTATTACAGGTAGAATGTTATTATAAAAAAATAAAATATAATATAAAAAATTGATTCTAAAAAAACTTGTTTAATTAGTGAAATGTTATACCACGTAGTTATAATAACGAAGTTCGACTGTATTAGAGTATTTAGATTAATGTTTCTTTTTATTATAATGTAAAGTTTATTAAAATTAAAAGTATAGAGTATAGTAGGCGTATATATTAATTATTAAACTTAATAATTATGGCAGGCATATCTTATAGCTGTATGGCAAACTAAACAAAATATCTAATTTTTGTCTTTTCTGAAACAATTATATATTAGACCTGGTTGGGAAGGACATTTGACATTTCGGTGCACAATTTTTTTTTTATTATTATTTTATTATTGTAGGTATGAATAATTTTATATTTGACATTTCGGTGCACAATTTTTTTTTTTTTATTATTTCATTATTGTAGGTATGAATAATTTTATAAGTTAGGTATGCATAAGTGGAAAATTTGATAGTAAATGATTTTTCCAACAAATAATATTGTCACCTATTAATTATTTCATTAAGGACATAATATTATGAGAAACTTTCCAAAATAGTTAAGTATATTTTTGTTAATGAAAATTCATAGCTATATTATTGTTTGCTACTGTCTACTAGACATATTTAGGGCCCATTTGGCCATGCGATATGGTATTATGAGATGAAATTGAAGTTTTGTTTGGACATGCGATATTGAATTTTTGTGTTGTATATTTTCTCATAAACATAGAAATCTCACAAGTTGTAAAACTATTAAAATAGCCCCAATTGTTTACTCAATCTTATCAAATAAACAAAAAATTATAAATTCGCATATTAAATTATTACAAAGCTATTTGTTCTCCACTTAAGTAATTGTTTCATCTAACTTTAATTTAATAAAAAAAATTGAACATAAATTGTAGTGTACTAGTCTTTAATATAATCTTCTCACATAGTATGGACAATTTCATCACGTTGAACTTGTATTTCTCGATCATGTGACCGAGAAGACGAACGAACATTATTACTTTGTGCCATTTGTTGGTCAATATCATCCGCAACTATATTTTCATGCTCATATATAGACCATAAATATTTCATCACTTTAACAATTGGTTGGTGTGAGTTAAAGTGACTATATGTTGGTGAGAATAATAAATTTTATGTCGGTGAGAATAATAAATTTTAAAAAGTAATGATGTGATTATAAAGTTTATTTACATATGAAATAAATGGTTAGTAGATATAAATGTGGGGTTGTTTTAACAAAATATAAACTCGTGGATCAATTTTTGTATTAAAATATCTCAAATCATGATATGGAATTCCCATATAATTCCATATCATGTTTTTTGGAGAATATGTAATCACATCTCATGATATGGAATCATGCGATGGAATCAACGTAAAATCGCATGTCCAAACGCTGATTTCATCTCACGATACCATATCGTGATATGGTATCGCATGGCCAAACGCCTACTTAGTGTATTTTTTCTCAAAGTTACTCTGAATAAACATAATATTTAATGCAGTGCATTAATTGTCTCTTCATTGAGGGTCTATCAAAAAAACTCTCTCTACCTCTTCAGACTATCTTCCTCCATTCTCACATATAAAACTACACTGAATATTATTATTATTATTGGATTATGATATTCAATTTTACCTTTTAGATTTATTTCTGAAATGAGGTAATGACTTTTTGGGATTATTGCTCAGCCGTAAACAGAGTTGTTGATTTGACTTTCCATAAAAAGTATAGTTCCTCACTTCAATAAAGAAATTATAAGTCAGGAGGTCAGATCTCCAAATTTTATGTAATTCTATCGAATATTATTTTTTCTTCTTTTTCTCTAAGAAAATTTATACAAGTATAAAGTGTAATTAATCCAGGTATTTATTTTACAAAATAATACACTTAAAATTCTTTCCTTCGCTTTTACTTGTTTACAATGAACTCTACACACTTTTTTTTTAAAAAGATTTAATATATGCCTAGTTCTAGGAGCACTTGAGTTGAATACCTGATAAAGTGAAATATCATAATTAATATGAGACGTAGAGAGTAGAAGAAATACAAAGTGTAATATTTAGATATTCACACAAATACAATGAAAGTAGGAAAATACTTTGGAATTCAAGTACTAGAGTTACTTTTTATTACTTGAATTAATTTAGAGAAAGAAAATAAAGGAAAAGACAAGTAGCCAAAAGAGTAAAAAGAAAAAGAAAGATTGTTATTAAAGCAAGGAGAAAAAAAAGAAGAAGGGAGAGATAATAAATAAACCTAGATATATGTGAGAATATTATCCCTCTACCTTTTACTTTTTCTCAAATCCCAAATGAATAGAGAATTAGATTCTCTTTCAGATATATAATATACAATAAAAATATACACTTTTATGTTGTGATTTGTGTCCTTGGGATTTCATTAACTTTTAATTTTTCTATTAAAAAATTAATGATGACGTCAAAAGAATGCAGTTCTCACCTCATTATGATATCAAATCCCATGAAATGGATTTGGTTGGGAATATAACAACATATCGAAATATATTTGGTGTCATCCAAGTGTGGTTTATAGAGGGTGAGATATACATAAACTTTAGCTCACATCTATCATCGTGGAGTATATAGGTTGTTTTCAGTAAATCGGCTTTAAAGGAAAATTATTCATATATATAGAAGGATTGTCAGAAGAAAAAATGACAATAAAATATCAAGATATAAAGTAAAATGAAACAACATATAGTAGAAACACATATAAGAATAAGAAACTACGTTATACTACATACAAC
>JAJOOO010006782.1:0-13548 GCA_029582685.1 Solanum piurae | reverse complement strand
ACTCAGCCGACCACAAAGGTTTTGGGACTCCTATGAGTCCTCGAATCTCATTCTCTAATGATTTTGTCGATTCATCATCAAATACTTCTTCTACTCAAATGATGAGGAACTATAGGGATGCCCCTGTTTCCTCTGACTTTGAATTCAATGTCACTAATTATTCCATGATCACTGCTGACCAACTTTTTTCCAAAGGTAGATTGTTGCCCTTCAAAGAAACTTCATCTCAAAAAACTACTCTAAGAGATGAACTTCTTCATGAAGATAAAGGTGATGATGTTTTTTCCTCTAGGCCCCCTAAAAGTTCTACTAGGTGGAAAGGACTTTTAGGCTTTAAGAAATCTCACATTGGGTCCAAAAAAGTTGATAACAACAATCAAGGCTCGTTAGGAAAGAGGTCAAACGTAGCTCATGAAGATATGGTTCATCGAACCAAGAATTCACAGGTACCTACTATATTCATTCCAAATTAGGAGTAATACTACTCACCTTTTTTTGTTAATAATTCCAATGTTCATTTCATTCCAAATAAATTTAACAAGATAGGTTGTTATTTTCCTATGGTACTATTTGCAATGTGACAAGTGACACATTGTTTATTTGCAGGAACCATATAATGGGGCTGGTGGAGGACCTAGTAGTAGAGATGTGGAGTTTCGTTTTAATTAACGTTGTATCGAGAGGCAGTAATAGATACTTGCTTCAACGTAATGTGTTTAGTGTACAAGTAATTGGGAAGTTTTTTGCTGTATTTTGCCATGAGCAACAAGTTGATGTTTTTTCAATAGACAGTATTCCGTTCAACATATTCATGTTACGTCTGTTTTGCATTTATTCATCTGAGAGCTTTAGCATTGTATAGGGCCCCGGCCCCGGCCCCCATTATATTGTCCTTCCCTTCTCAATGAATTATTAACTTAATTTTACACTTTAGACGCCACAATCTTTGATGGTTTCTCTTACTCAAAGTTGTCTTCACACAACTCTATACATTTTTATTTGTTCAACTTGAACTTTGCACGTCATTTAGAAAAGAGAAGTATTGAAAATACTTTTAAACTCCGTGTGAATACAGTAGACAACTAAAATTGAACCGATGAAGTAATATCTAGTTAGAACAGGGTTGTGCTTGTAAAGAGGTCAAATTGTCCATTTAAGTACAAGTGTAATTTCAAATTTAAGCGTGGAGACATTAACTGATAAAGTTTGTGAAAAGCTTAGGTGAAGAATGAATTGAATATCTTAGTTGTTTATTTATGAGTAGATAGAGATAAGAGAGTAGTTGGTGCATTGGGGAACCAAAAACATAAACTCCGTTGGTAGATTGAATTGTACACTGACAGACACACATTTATTAATTGGGAGAAGCAAATTCATAACGACCACGAAAGCGAACCAAATTTATTGCACTACTTTTAATGCAAAAAAGGAACTAGCTACGAAACTGATACTTTGGATCAAAGCATCTCTTCATCTCAAATTCTCCAACATTCCTCTCCCCCATCCCTCTCAACAAACAAGGGTTAAGTTTGTTTGGATCGAAATAATTAGGTATCATGTGAAAACTAATAAAGTAAATCTCAAAAGAGCATAAGTAAGAAGTCAAATGAGAAATATATTAAAAGACACAAATATTTAACGTGGTTTGGTCAATCGATTTATGTTCACAAAAGGAGATGAGTAATCTACTATATATATAAAAGAGAGTACACATTATCGAGAGAAATAATCTCACACAATTCACTCGGAATAAAAGGAAGTTTACACAAGTGTTAGTCTCACAAATTCTTTACTTGCACAAAACTCTCAAAGTCTATAGGACTACATTGTGAATGCTATCAAGTTAGAAGGAATAAATCTTTATTTATAAAGTCATAAACATTTTCCTACAAGATACTCCCTCCGTCTCATTTTATATGTCACATTTTTACTTTGCACTTGCATTAAAAAATGATGTAACTTTACCCTTCTACCCTTATTTAATGTTTTCTTAATCAAGGGTATAATAGGCAAAATATGGTAATTTATGCATAAATTTTATAAAATGATAAGTATTGTGGTCCAGCTGTTTATAGAAAGAGATGACATATAAAATGGGACGGAGGGAGTAAAAGATTAGCCAAATGTGGAAACTTTGTGATTTCCATTTAAGAAAAGAATAATCTAATTATGATAAGAAATTAGGGCACATATCCAACAAAGCTAGCGTTTGAACATAAATTTTGAATTTTTTTCTTTAAGTATTTATTTGATGAGGAACAAATTTGATATGATTTCGAAAAATGGATTTTCAATGAGTCAATTTTATAGAGAAATTTCTCTTTCACTCAAAAATTATTATTTAAAAAAAAAAAAAACTAAAGTTATAAAAAGAGTGTCCAAATACAATTTCCAAAATTCACAATTTTTATATTCAAACTTTAAAATCTATAGTCAAACTGGACCTAATAAATGTTCATAATTTTAATGGTTCCTTGTACTCACTAGATTTCCACAACTATATTGCCTCGTGTTCAAAACTACATAACTAAAGTACTAGTAGTTGTCAAATTTAAATTTCTATTAACATAATAAATAAAGTTCATTTAATAAAATAATTTTTTAATAAATATTTATTTTAAATAGATATGTGAAGTCGTAAAATTAAAATGAAAAGAGGGAGTTAAGTGTTTACCAATCTGAACTATTTTGGACACAAGTGAAATTAATGGTATTTAATATTAGAGTAACACCTATATCCATGGCGTGGAACGGCTGGTCAAACCCCTCCCACTGTTTTTGTCTCTGTACATTGACTCCTTTTATTAGGTGGTTAACTGCTTATCCTTTTGCAATAAACAAATTTACTTTAATTTCATCACACTAGTATTTTATGTTTCTTTATTGCCATTGTGTATTCTTTTCATTTTCATCACTAATATTACGGACCATATATATTTTAGTCATCTTGTTTGAACATCTCAAAATCCAACCTGATTCATCTGTCCCTCTATTTTGTTAAGTATATTTTTTAATTGTGGTATTCAGGACAACACATGTACCGGATAACTCTATCCGTCCAGATTTAGAAAGATGGAACGAAATCAACTCTAAGCCACACTCTTGGATGCTAATTCATTGGATTGTAGGGACGGAGGGAGAGTGTTGCTACAAGTTTGATTGTATTCAATTGTTTTGGTTAACTTTATATTTCTCTTCAATTTTTATTTTATTTTTTGTATATTTACAAATTATCAATTTGGAACTCAATAACTTAAAATGATAAGAATTCAGAACCTATAAACTTCAAATCATGACTCCATATTTTTATTTTTTTATTCTAAAATAAAAAATTGGGTTTCGCAAGCCAAACAAACACTTGTGTGTGGAATTGATTTTAAAGCAACTAAATTTGCAAAAAATTGTAAATATTGACTATATCTTAAAGGAGTTTCCTAAATTGGCTATACGTGTGCAGTGTACAAGAGAATTGGATTTCCCAATATAAAAGGAGATAAGTTGTGCTCACGTTTGAGCCCATTGGCTAAAAAGGCAAAATACGCCTAGCCCAATTTCATCTACATGGACAATTACAAAAACAACATATTCAGAAGTAGCCTCAATGCTATTTGACAAACACCATATGTCACATAAGTAAACGTTTGGATTCATGTTAAATCGTGTGAGATTTAGCGTGAAAAATATGTGTGTCTGCTTATTAAATTTTAGAGCAGTGTCGAATCGTGCATCGGACACTAATTATTTGCTTTTTAATTGGTATCACGACTGAGTCAGCTTCTTCAAAAACTCCATTAACTTATGAAAATTTTCCTCTCTATATATTAGGAATTCAGTAGCTGTTCGAGGTCTGTTTTGCAAATATAGATGAAAGTATGGAGCTTCTACAAGAATTTTTCGTCTGTGCCAGCATTCACCGGAACACCATTCTTGACATTCGAAATAAACAATTTGCTTCAACTCTGCAGCAATTCCAAATCAGTAGACCAAGGCAAACAAACCCATCAACAAATCATCGTACATGGTCAAAGCCACAATCCATTTATCATCACCAAATTGATACAAGTATATACAGAACGCGACGATATTAAATCTGCCCAGAACCTGTTTGTCAAATTGTCTCAAAGAAATGTGTTTGCCTGGACAGCCATGATTTCATATTTTTCACGTAACCGCCTAATTGAAGAATGTGTAAATACTTATAAGGAGATGAAACTGGACAACATTTTACCCGATGGGTATGTGTTTCCTCTAGTACTGAGAGTTTGTGCTAAGTTTTCGAGCTCGGGTATTGGGGTACAAGTGCACAGAGATATAATTGTGTGTGGTGTAGAATGGAATCTCCAAGTTAGTCATTCTTTAATTGATATGTACTCTAAATGTTGTGATATTCGGAGTGCTAAACGGGTATTTGAGTTGATGCAAGAAAAAGATTTGCTTTCATGGAATTTGATTATTTCGGGATATGTATGTAATGAGTTACTTGATTTGGCTGTTGAGATGTTTGGGCATATGAGTAAGGGAGGTTGTCAGCCAGATATAGTCACTTTGAACACCGTAATGGATGCTTATTGTCGGATGGGTCAATGTGATGAGGCAAGGGAAATATTTGCGCTAATCAAAGAACCAAGTATAATATCCTGGACGACTTTGATATCAGGCTATTCAAGAATAGGAAATCATGGTAGTGCATTGAATATTTTTAGGGAAATGATATATAGAAGAGATGTTTGGCCTGACCTAGATTGTCTCTCTAGTGTACTTGCGTTGTGCCAACTTATTGGGGATTTAAGGAGTGCCCAGGAGATTCATGCACACGGGATTAAACTACAATCACCTTTTGCTTTTCACAGATCTTCTGGACCTGCATTACTGACTCTGTATGCTAAATGTGGGAGGAATCAAGATGCAAGACATGTTTTTGAGTTGATGGATAGAATGGATGTTGTTTCTTGGAATTCCATGATTCATGGTTTTGCTGAACTAGGAATTAAAGACTTAGCTGTGGAGTATTTCAAGGAAATGCTGACTATAGGAATCAAGATTAACGACACCACACTTTCAATTGTTTTGCCTGTTTGTGACATCAAATATGGGAAACAAATTCATGCTTATATATTACGAAGTAGTTTTTGGGATGTCACTCCCATTTGGAATGCACTTATTCACATGTATTCAAAATGTGGGTGCATTGGAAACGCTTTATGTGTATTTTCTCATTTGGCTCTTAAAGATATAGTGTCATGGAATACAATAATTGGTGGGTTGGGAATGCATGGTTTGGGCCAAGATGCCCTGCATCTCCTGGAAAAAATGAGTCATTCTGGCGTTCAACCAAACGCTTTGACATTCACTTCAGTGCTTTCAGCATGCAGTCATTCAGGACTTGTTGATGAGGGGTTAGATATTTTCCACAAAATGGTGGAGGAATTTGGACTGAACCCCAGAATGGAACATTTTACTTGTGTTGTTGATTTACTAACACGAGCTGGTCGGCTTGAAGATGCCACAGATTTTATAGGAAAAATGTCTGTTCAGCCAAACAAGCATATATGGGGTTCTGTACTTTCTGCTGCCTTAGCACACCAAAAAGTGAGCATTGGAGTTCTTGCTTCGGAGAATTTAGTCAAATTGGAGCCTGAAAATCCAGGACACTATGTAACACTGTCAAATTTGTATACTAAAGCTGGAAGAACAAGTGATGCTCTTGCAGTGCGAAAAATAATGGAAACAAAGGGGTTGGTAAAGAGTTCTGGTTGTAGCTGGGTAGTGGATGGAAATTGAGAACAGAAAAAGAGATGTAGATCTTTTACCTTAATCATCACCAGATTCAAAATTTCTAATTTAAGGTTTTAGCATGTTGAGTGAAATTAAAGATTTTGACATCATACTTCTTGAACTTGCTTCAGGTCCTTGATATTTTAAAGGTTCAGGTTAGTTATAGATACTAAAATTTTGCCTGTCCTTGATAAGTGTTTACTATATTTACCATGAACACTTGACTAAGCTTAGCTTGCTGCCTTCTGCATTGTGGACAAATAGTTGCACTATGTCCTCTTTTTATTTACGGAAAAGGGTCTAAAATAATGATTTTTACTAAGAAGGTTAGGAAAACAAAAATGTAGTGATTGAAATTTAAACTTGGAACCATAGATGAATTTTGAAATGTAACGACCTGTTTCCGTTGTTAAAGAAAAGCCAACGGAGGAAAGATTTGGATGAAATCGGAGTCCTTGAGGTGTAGAGAAATCTGGTAACAATCGGGTGAAATAATTATGATTTTGATTACATGAGTAGTTAGATAACTCGTTAAGGAATCCGTACGACTTTACATAATTGAATTCGGGCGAGTAGAACTCTCTGAATTGATCTTAGCGTAAAGGGTATTTACTGAGCGTCGTGGGTTAGAGGTGTGTTGTGAAATGAGAATTTTGGAATTCTTGAATTAGCTCTCTGTCTCGAGAATGCCGCTTTGGCTCTGTGTTTTGCCGCTCTGGCGGGTTCGACGCGAAGTAAAGTCATTAATAAACCCCTAAACGACTTCATTATGCACTTTTTGATTTTTAGAGCTAAGGAACGAAACCCAGACGACTCCTACTCGTTTTTCACTATTCTTGAGGCTAAAGGTAAACTTTTTACTCCCTGAATTCATTTTTCGATCTGTAGAACGTAATAAAATGGGTGAATATTGATGAGGGAAGGTTTTGTTATGGATTCTAAGGTGGAAACAACCCTAATTTGGATAATTGGGGTCATGAGTTTGATCTAGGGTTCATAGAATTGTTAGTAATTCGGGTAATTAATTGTCACGACCCGAGCCTACACCCTGGACGTGGCCGGCACTCGAGAACCATTGTTGGTCCCCAAGCAAACCCTCATCCTGGCTGACTGCAAGCGAAAAACTGATTCAAGCATACAAAGCTTAAAAACTGAAATAAAAGTTCATAAAACTTAAATTCAATTTTTTAACTCAAATGAAAACTCTGAATAATAAAAATAAATATATTCAACTCGCCATAAAATAGGCAACTTAAGTGTTTAAAATGTTTAGTAAAATAAATGATTAATATAGACTTCTCAACTATACTGACTATCTATGAAGCCTCTAACTGGTAAAGATGGAAGTCGGGACAAGACCCACGACATCCTGACTGAACTGAAAAGTAAATGAAATCCTCCGGAAGCAAGGAGGCTCACCATAGCTAACTCGAACTCTTGAACGTATCAACGAAGCTCTTGTTGATGATCCTGAACACATATGTCTGCATCATGAAAAGATGCAGGCCAAATGACTCAGTACGTGGAATGCACGAGCACGTAAGAGGAATTCTAAAGCATAAACATAAGCTTGAAACTTGATAAAAAGGAAACATACTTACCTCTATTCAATCTTACTCAACTCAAGGAATACTCAAAACTACTCAAACTTACTCAACTCAGAAGTACTCAAGGATAAGATACTTAACTCAAAGATATGATATTCGACTCTGGGTACTCAACTCTAGATACTCAATTCAATATAAAGCAACAATACACATGCATTATATGGAAAGTTTTATAAAACAGTAAAATCCACTTAGTTCGTTAAAGAAAATGCAATAACAAACTCAGCTTTACTTATATAATAAAGTAATATAGTTTATGTGGGAGTTTCTCTAACCGACAACCATCACTTAAGAGCTATAGTGATGATACAACACTTTACCTCACGCTGCCAACGACCATCATATACCTTGCCATCAGTATAGGACCTGAACTACTAAGTGGATCCACTAGTCTATTGTGAAAACGGTTCATCTAAAAAGTATGATCCTTTTCTACCCATGGTGGCTACATGGTTTTATGGAGACGTGAGTTATCTGAACTCATGCTCACCCATAATTCGGTGCTCAATACTACTCCCAAAATATACTAGATCTTATGTTTTTTTTATAAAAAAAACATATTTTTTCTGTGATTTGAGATTAGTGCTCAAAAACTTAGCTCACAGGCTATCTTGGAAATCTCAGTTTCCCTTCTTGCTTCATTTAGAAAGCAATTACTCTTTTCTGAAAACTATCTCGAAGGCTCTTTGGAAATCTTAGTTTCCGTTCTTATTTAAATGTGAAAACATTTTAAAACTCCTTTGGGAATACATAGTCCCCATATACTTTTGAAGAAAAGAACTTCAATTTTACTCTTTACTGAACTCAAAATTTAAGTCTTAAAACAAAGTTAAAACATTTGTAAAAGACTTCTTAAAATATGGTTCATGCCGAATTATGGACATGAACGACTCAATGCAAGGTTTTCAATAACCATAGATAGAACTTAATACTTGAAACTCAAGAACTTCAATGATACTACTAATTTCAATAATGCTCAACTCAGAGGGTTAATGCGGAATTATGAGTATGAACTTCTCAACTCAAGGACTCAAAGATACTTCTCATCTCCAGATTATTCGGCTTATAATGTTCATGCGGAATTATGAGAATGAACAACTCAACTCAAGGGTGTAAAGAACGTTATGGAACTCAGGTATACGACTCTTCTCATTCTCTGACTTACTTCCTCAAAACTTAGTTCAATTTGATAGTTGACCTCAAAGGATTCACAATTGAACTCAAAGACTTTCTTGAACTCTACTCTTAACTCTCTCTTGAATGTGAATTATGAATTCAAGAGTTATGCTTCTTGGTATGAAAGATCTTGTAATGATATCGTAGACTTATGAATACATTCTCCTCACTCATACTCACTTGCTCGAGTCTTGAAACAAGTTATTAAAATTTATAGAAGACTCCTCAAAAGGACTTACAAGGACTTTCTTAGAATGTTCGAAAAAATTCTCAAAACTTAACTCTTAACTCTACCTTGAATTTGAATTATGGATTCAAGGTTGTGATTTATGATATTAAAGATCTCATGATGTTTAGGATTGATTTTAGATAACTAAACATGAGAAAAGATAAAAAAAATCACTGCTTGAAAGCTAGTCCGCGACGAGGAGACACATTAAAATATTTTATCGCGAAATAACTTTTGAGGCAGAGAGGTCCGTGACCTCTCTGCGACGCGAAGACAACTTTATGAAATGGGGAGGCAGGTCCGCGACGCGGAGCCTAGTGCTAGATTTTTCCGACTTTTCTCTTCTTCGTTTTCTAACCCCAAATCGCCTAAACTCGATTCTTTTTCTCAATATCTCTTTAGATTTAGATACGCAGCACATGTACACTAGAATCTAACTCTAACCACTCTATAAATCAACACATTAACCTCAAGAACTCCTCAATCTCAACCCAATTCAAGAACGAAAGCAAATTCATGAATACATAACAAGAACATCAAAGCTTCAACTTTTAGAACGAATTTAAAGCTGAAATTAACATGATTGGTGTGGGCGAATAAATCCAACACTATGGAAGCTTACATACCTGAAAGAACCATCTTCTTGAAGCAACTTGAAGGAAAAATCTTGAAAGATGAACCCTAGCTGTAGCGTTTTTTGATTTTCTTGAGCGTAGAATCTTTGGAATGAATGAGAGGGTTTTGATTTAAGAAAACTGATTTTCTACACGTTTAGGGCAATTTAGATGACCTCCTAAGGGTTTTTAGGACTAAAATACCCCTCAAGAAATAAATAAGACGAGCTGGGAGTCGGAATGATTTTTCACCAGGCAGTGAGGTCTGTATTGGCTCCGCGTCGCGGAGCTGCTGTAAGGTTTGCGCGTCGTTAGTAAATCCGTCATAACTTTTTACTCAGAGCTCGGAATTGAGAAAACTCGGTGGTGTTGGAAAGAGGACTCGAAGGGCTTTAATTTTCTATCTTGTATCTCACCTAACTCATTTTTTACTAGGAGTTATGGTTTTTTGAAGTTGACCCAAAACGTAAGAAAAACTTAGGAATGACTTGAATGAACTCTCTTCAGTTCTTCTTGGAACTCAAGGTGCTACTTCTAGTGACCTTAATACTCAAGAAATTTTAAATTCCTTGCAAAATTCTCACTCACTACGAAGAACGATTTGGGTCTTAGCTCAAAAAAATTCTGGTGTGTTACATTAATGATTGTTTATTGATTCCCGTATTATATTGATTGTTTGTAGACCAAGAACAAGCGGAACGAATCTAGAAAGGGAAGGATCAAGTGTCTTAGGGTTTCAAGCTTGTTTTGAGGTAGGTGATGGTTGTGATTCTATGATTGTGTGATGTATGCTTGTTCTTGCTTTATTATGATACTTGTATATGTATGAATGTTGCAATGTTGATCACACTTGTTGTAATGAGATAGAGAATTGATGAATGCCATGAAATCATGACTTAAATGTATGATCTTGATGATATACTTGTGATTCTGATTGTGGTGTGTGAATGAGATCGATTGCCATGTTCTGGCATAACTAACTTGAATCGGTTGCCACATTCCAGCATAACTATGGGATCGGTTGCCACATTTCGACATAAATATGGGATCGATTGTCACGTTTCGGCATAAATATGGAATCCGTTGCCACGTTCCGGCATGCTAACTATTTGGGTTTGGGTTCAATGATAGGACCAATGATTTGACATAAAATGTGAAGTTGTTTGTTGTTCGTAAATGTTGATAATGTTGTATATGTTGATATATATGCGTGTGATTATAATGTTGTTTGACTTGTTTATGTTGCACTAGTGGGATAGCCGCGTGATCCTACCAGTACACTGTGGTTGTCTACTGATTTTGCACTTGCTCTTATTTTTGTTGAGTACAAGACATCTTCAAGCGGCTATTGACAAATCGACACTACAACATTTTATGTCTACAACCACCCTAGAAAAGTGTGGCCTAAACTATGAAATAGTGTGGCCTTTGATAAAAGGCCACACTTTTTGATTTTAAGCAACACTTTTCCAGGGGTTCCCGAAAGAAGCGTAACCTTAGAGTTTAGGGTTGCCTTATCAGCTACGCTTAAAAGCGTAGCCTAAAAGGCAAAAAAACCACGCTTTCCAGTACCTCATATAGAAACATTTCTATCTCATACAACTACACTTTCAAGCGTGGCCTTTGTTTCTTTTTTGCCCACGATTTTAAAGTGTTGCCTTTTCTATCTAATGTATGACAACACTTTGAAGTGTAGTCGTTGCCCATGTGCATACCACAATTTACAGTCCTATGGCTACACTTTTAAGTGTGGTAATATCATTTTGGCTAAAAAATATTTATATGCCACAATTTCTAATTAAAAAACACCAATATTATTGTTTTGCAATAAATAATCTCAAGCATTAAATTGGCTAATAAGTAATTCAAATATATAGATTTGCAATAAACTTCAAAAGATAGTACGTCTAGACATACTTATAAAGCAATATTCTAAATATGTGTACACAATTGTTCAAAAAGTCCTCTTACAATAGTTCAATATATTCTAGCAAAGAATATATTTCACAAAATCAAACATAATGTATTCAAACTTTTACAATAGTTCAAAAACTCTTCATCATCGACTTTATTCAATGAGATCAAATTGACTTATAGCGACCCTTCAAATTTGATCACCTCCAATTCCCTACACATTTAGAATTTACGACAAATCAGATTGCAACAATTATAGAAGAGGCAAGAAGTTCCAGATTCCAGATTGCACAGCAGTTCCAGAATGCAGACTGCAAATCTTTTGAGTTCCAAATTGCAGATTTCAATTCTAGATTGCAGATTTATATTCCAATTTGCAGATTTCAATTCCAGTTTGCAGATTTATTGAGCTCCAGATTGCACATTACAGTTCCAGTTTGCAGATTTATTGATTTCCAGATTGCATATTACAGTTTAGATACTAATACATATTGACATAATTAAAACAGAGAAAAGTACCAGAAAGGTTCCAGATTCTATATTTCAGTTCCAGATTCGAGATTTCCATCACAGATTCCAGATTTCAATTCTAGTTTGCATATATATTGAGTTACAGCATTAATCATTTCTACTTTATTCTGAGCCAAATTAAAACCAAAAAGGTACCAAAAAAAGAACAGAAATTCAACAAGATATTGAGAACTTGAAGTTGTGGAACACTAGTGTAACATCCGACAATTTGACATAGCTTTGAAGAGGCTTAGAATTGAAAATTTTCACTTTTGGAAGGAATTTAAAAATGTGGAAAATTTTGGCAAAGTATGGAAAAGGTGAGTTTTTGATCAACTTTGAACAGCCATAAATTCTAGCTCAGGATGAGTTAGGTGGAGTTCCAGTTATGGTTGAAAAGTTCGTGGAATGATCTTTCCAACGCCACCGAGTTTTCTCAATTCCGAGTTCGTATGAGTGAGATATTCCCTTTGAAAGTTGGGCAGTTGACAGGGATTCCGTCCGAAAATTTTTAAGGCATTTTGGTCTTTTCCCTAGATATTTCTTTTGAGGATATATTGTTGTGTTAGGCTGATATTTGGATCATTTTGTTCCATTTTAAGAGAGTGAAAGCTAGGGCCTGAGAGTGAAGAAGAGAAGAAGAAGGGAAGAAGGAGAAGGAAGAAGAGAAGAAAGAGGAGATCAACAAGTTTCCATAAAAAAAAAATCGCCGTGGATATCGTCGGGGGTGATCCCTATTGAGGTATGTGAGTTCATAGTGTTGGGTTGATTCTTTTCCCCACACACCAAACTCATCTTTATTGTTGAGAAAAGATTGGTTAATGTTGTTGAAGTTGTAGTTGTGTTGTGTTGAAGTTCTTGTCGGTTTGGGACTTGATTTGATGGTTGTTTGAGTTGAAATCTATGGTATGTTGAGGGGTTTATGATTCTAAGTGTTTGGGGCTGAAAACCTTTGAAGTTAAGAGAGTTGTGAATTGGTAACGTGAAGGAGAAAAGCCGGGCAGCTTGCATGAAGCAAGTCTGCGTCGCGGCTGTGTTCCTTCGGTGAACCAAAACTTCTCCGCGTCGCGGACAGGACGCAGACTCCTCTGTTTTCAGAATTTAATTTCGTAAATTTTCTTAAGTTTAGCTGTCCTAAATCACTCCTAAACACCATGAGGTCTTTCCAAACACAAAACATGATCCTTAAATCCATAATTCCATTCAAGAGAGTTAGGATCAAAGTCAAGCTTATAAGTTAAGCATTTTAAGTCAAAGCAAGTTTTCAAAGTTGTTCAAGAGTCTTCATTGAATGTTTTAACTTCATTTTGAGGCTCAAGTTTCAAGTTAGTTCAAGTTAAGTCAAGAGTTTCGAGTTGAGCATTGAGTTTCAAGCCAAGTAAAGAGCATAGAGTTTCAAGTTAAGTCAAGAGTTTAAAGTTGAGTTCATTTCTCAAAAGCTATTAGGGAACTAAGTATTCCCAGAGAAGTTTATAAATGTTTTCACATTTGAGTAAGAAAGGAACTATGATTTCCACGGGAGCCTTTGGGCTAAGTTTTGAGTAATTATCTCAAATTAAAGAAAGATGTGTTTAAAACACTTATGAGCTAAAGTATTTTTGGGAGTATTATTGAGCACCGAATTGGGGACACGAGTTCATATTAACTCAATTCTCCATAAGAACCATGCGCCAACATGAGATTTCTCGGGTCATACTTTTTAGATGATCACGAAAGTTAAGCT